>PVJO010016806.1:0-40907 GCA_004026905.1 Hystrix cristata
AATTTAAAAAAAAAAAAAAAAAAAAAAAAAAAAAAAATGGAAAATAGCAGCTAACTACCTCCTGATGCAGTATTTGCATCTTCCTTCCCTGTGTCTTCCTTCTATGCTATTTCTGCAATTGTGATTTACAATGTTGAGATCAGGAATATTCAGAACTTAAAACTGAGACATAGAATTTTTAAGTTCTAATTACTTGAAAAATGGATTTTTTAGTGGGTTTCATTCTTTTTTTTTTAAAAAAGTTTTGATATAAAGGATCAAGAACTTTCACATGTTTGAAAAATACGGTATATGGGGATAATAATTTCTGCAAGACATCTGGTTAGACAAAACTGTAAAGAACTGGTTTTATAAAAGATCAATATAAGATTTTAGAGCAAATACAGTAATTTTTTCATATAGCTTCACATATGTGTGTTTGCGTGTGTGCGTATCTATCTCTTGCTTATCAAAATTCCAATGGTACAGAACGTCATTTAACTGATGAAGGGGCCTAGATTAACTCTAGAACCCTAACCAGAGCGGTGGTCCTCCTTGCTACCAGAATCAACAAAACTTTGTTGTCATGAACATACCTATACATACAGAATTCACATCTAGTATAACTGATCTCCACATAGTTATTCAAAAGCTAAAGGTAACAACAAGTTATAGGAAAGCTAAAGCTAAAGGTAACAACAAGTTATAGGAAAACATTTTATTTGTAGGCTTAAGAATGTGAACTATAATTAAATCTGCTATGCATTTTAAAGATTGCTAATTATTTGAGGGGAGTTTCTGCACTTCTGGTAATATTCTTGTTATAAATATTTATGTAAATGCATCCGTGTGTAGAGCAGGTAGTTTGTTAAACCAAAGGCGTGTAATAGATCAAAATGGTCAAAATAAAAAATTATTACAAATAAAAAGTAATTGATAAACTAATTCCACTTTGGTGATTTTTTTGTTTCTTTTTCCTTTCTTTCATTTTTCTTTTCTGTTCATCTTCAAATGGCTTCATATTTCCATGCAAAAATGTTATTTTCTATAGCTTTCATGACATACAGAATTTTGCATTCCTTCCTAAGTGCTTGGATATAAAATAGTATGCCAGGTAGTGATGTTGGTGCTCCCCTCCCCCAACAAAGGCTGGTGCTAGCAAAAAAAAAAAATAGTATGCAAGACACCAATTAGGAAAATTATAAAATCCTGAAAGCCCAAAAAATTAAGTAGCCTTTATTATTCTGTATGACATGACAATTAATTAACAAAAATCCACCTTTCCTAGTTTTACATCCTATTTCCAGATTTCTTCTTTCTGCATATTTGCTCAGTTTTATTAAGATGTGAGTGATGTCCACTCAGCTTTTCCATTGGCTATCTCACAAATGCTCTCAATTCTCCCTTTTTTTCCAGCTCCATTCCAATAGTATCTCATCAACAGAAATAAAGTTTAAAGACATGAATTTCATCAGAAAAACTAATTTGAACATATGGATGTTTTCTCAGAGTCCTGAGATTGAGCCGCACAATATCTTCTGCACAATTCTCAAGCTTCACATCTTCATGTCTTCCAAGCCCCATGTGAGCTGGCAGCACATGAGTCTTGTCAAGAACCCTGGTCTCCCATACTTAAGAGTAAGCATGATTACCTTTTACTCCAGCTGGAGATGCCACCGCTGCCTCTCCGGGCTTAACTGCTCACAGATCATTGAAAAGATAATATGGACAAAATGGTATGTAGACTCTTGAGAGGCCCCAAAGAACTCACTTGCAACATGCCTCATATCAAGCAATTCTTCCTCTTATATTTCCTACCTATACAGTATAGAACATTTTTACCATACATCCTTTTGATTCTAAGATGGCAACTCCATTTTTCTTTCTGGCTGAAACTTGCTTCTCCCTCTTGCTTGGTTAACCACTGTGCACGCTTGATCTCAGTTTCCCAAAATATCCTCAAGGAGGCTTAGCTTGACCTGTATCAGCATCTCGTAACTCCCCAACTTTCTCTTGTGTGGGACCCAGCACACTTGCTGTTATGCAGTATATTCCCACTTATATTTCCTGCTCTCTTCTAAGTTCCGCAGGGTAAAGAGTAATGACTCTTATTTTCTAATTGTAGAGAACTTTCTGAAACATAATAAGTACCCAGCATTTTTCATTAAGGAAGTGAATGAGGTCCACTTTAAGATTCCTTAAAATGGAAAAATAAACTAAAGCCAAATGAAGGACAGTAGGGTGTGGAGATATCCCAGATAGGGGGGTCCATTTAAGCGAAGTCGTGAATATACTATCTATTTAAAGAAAACATTTTTTATTATCCTTTATCCTATATAGTCATTTATTTATAGCTTTTGTTACAATTTAGTTTTCATGGGTCATTCTCACCAAAGTTCTAGAAACCACACTTTCACTTCACTTATATCTCCATGACTCATCCAAATGAGGACACAGAATACCTACAGAATACCCTACGCTTTCTTGGAAGATAACATAATGGTTAAGTGTAAGGAATGAAAGAAAAGATGAATTAAGGAAAGAAGGAAAGTGGGGGGTATGGGAGACAGAGAAGATGTTAAAAACTATTAAAATTTAGAAAAAGAAAAAGAACAAGAAAAGATTATCTGCTTGAATATATTTATCAGGTGAACTCAGCAGAAAGCAGGCACTTAAAAGACAAGTTTTTGGAAAGAATTATAATTTGAATAGAAAATGGACTTGGTAGTGTCTTGTGAAGTAGGAGGCAGTTCTAGAGATACAGAGAAATGAAGTCGAGGGTAGCTTATAATTGCATCAAATTTTGCATGTTGATTGTATTTTAAATATGATTAGAAAAAGGTGCATATGTTCAGTTCCTCCCAAATAAACTGTAATGAAATGCTAAAAATAATATCATATGAAGAATAAAATCATTTGTTAAGTATTTACTTCCAGACCCAAATGACCATATCAGAAAATGTCCTATAATATATTTTTGTCTAGATATCACTAAGTTCCATTGCTAAGCAGATAGACAACTAGTAGTTTCCAATTTGTTTGTGTAACTCATTTCAATTATTCTTAATGTAGTAATTAGGAGAAATAGGTCACAGTTAAGCTTTCATTGACACTACATAACTCAAAGCCATTCAAATGATATTAAATACACAGCGGCAACAGTACTTTGTAATATTTCACTGGTCATTATTAAAATTCAAGCAAATGAGCAAAAACAAATCCTCTCATTTTAGTTTCAGCTCATTATCGACAATGAAGAGGCACTTTTCTGATATCAGTGTTGCATATAAATACAGTGAAATATGAGATGTAAATTTGGATTTATTAAAATGAAAAGACCTTCAAGATATACTGCTCAGTGTAAAACATAGGTAATATTGCTACATATAGAAATGGAGCAAGAAAAATCTATTGCAATATATCTATTATTTCTTCTGTTGACCATGGTTCAGAACCACAGGAATCTTATCAAAAGTGTTTGAAAAAATTATTTCAAATATGTCTCTTGATATGACTTGAAAAATATGGCAGGTATGTAGCAACGTTAGGAACTGTTATCATCAGGAAGCAAAATTATGGTGATTTCATCTTATTTTGATATTCTTGGTAGTTTGAGGGTTTATTAGTTTTCCGTGGATTTGGTATTAAAGAACTCAACTAATTTTATAAACTTTCTGCCTTCATGTTCTTGAATTATTGTTGCAGTAGGAAATTGATTTCAAAAGAATCTGTGTGTGACAGAGATACACATCAAGGTAAATTACTGTCCTGGGATAGGAGGAGCTGATGATTATTAGTTATTGAAATTATTTTAGGTACCAAGTTATTTGTTTTTTTTTTCCAAAACATAAAGCCCCCTGATGCCATTTGTTCTGCTAAACTGAGGTTTATATAGTATAAGATAATGCAAGAAGGTGAAATCACACTGCATTTTTATTAATCTCTAGGCTCCCCAAAGATCTACGTTTTATGCCAAACTATTTAACTGAGTCACTTATATAAGAAGTTTCTATTGAACATTTATTATGTTGGTCATAAATTTGTGAATGAGTGAAAGAGATCTTGTTTAAAGAAGGTCGACACAGAGTGTGTCAGAGACAAAAAAATAACAAAGTTCAGCAGATATCCTGATATGTTTTGAATATTGCCGACATACACTCACAAAATGATGTGTATGCATATATGTATTGGGGAGTCGTGTTTGGGAAAGTTCTGCCATAATTTCATTAAAGTACATTGGATTAGAAGAGGATTCCAAAAAGAAGCGATACCAGATTACTTAAAACAAAACAAGAATACATCTTTGAAACAAAAGAAAAATATTTCTAAGGCAGAAAGTTCTAATTGCTGCAAAATGTAAAAAGCAATCATGCCAGAAGGACTGTATGGTGGGCAGTTTTGTAATACGTAGTGCACGTGTTGGAGGGTGGCCAGTGATGAGACCGGAAATGACAGCAGTGTCCAGAAGGGCTTTGTGTACCAAACAGGGCAACTGGCATCGAAAGTCCTTAAAAAAGAGTAAAATTATCTCTTTTACTTGAAATCTACAAAGGCCTAAAAACTGTGCAGAAAAAGTGGTCAAAATATGGAAAATCATTATATATAAAATTGTTCATTCATTTCAGATTAAAATGTGTTTTTCAATTTAATCATTTTCCCTTTTCATGCTTGCCACTTTCTTTACCCTCCAATCTCAAGGATTTTGATGAAAGAAACTCTGCTTCCCAAGCAGGGAAGGGGATCTGTGCCAGAAACACTAACAAATTCCAGTTTAGGCAATTTAAATCATATGGATGGTATAGTTCAAAGACAGCGTATATAGTTGATCTTACATTGAGTAAATCAATTGAACATTTAAAAAAAAAACATTCTGACTTAAAATCAGCCTTCAATGCCCTATTGTGCATTTAATTTGTACCTAAGTATATGTCTTTATCACAGGACATTGTTATATCACCAACTAAGCTATTAGCTATCTTTTAGGACACGGTAAGAAATAACAGTGTCTCCTTAGGAATATCTACTTGATGATAAACCCAGGATTTAATGTCGATTCTTATGAAAGATCACACACTTCTTTTAAAACTTTATGAAGTAATAATCATTGCAAAACATGTACTTATTCCCTTAAATTATTTTTTAATTGCTATCCTTTTTAAAGAACAATTAGCCTGTCAAAAAATTTTACTACCTCCACCTCCACTGTGGCTAATATATGAAAAATAGTGTTAAAGATCTATCTCTAGCATCTTGTTATGTATTTAATAAGACAGAATTAATGCCTATAAAATATCTTTAAAAGAATATAATATAGAGTATAATTAAGTGCTAAAATTTTTGTGAATCATACCAATGTTGCAGAGGATTTAAACAGAGCCTTATAATCTGAAATTACATATAAAGGAAGAATTTGTTAGAGAGATGGGAAATTTCTGGACCTTGAAATGAGAGAAAAAAATTTAAAACATGGATTATTGTCATTTATTGAACTATTAACACATGTTTAATGGTGTACAAAGTACAGACAGACACGGATGTCTTGACAGGTTCTGTGCAAGTACTGTGTGAAGACTTAGTGCTCCCATTTAACCAGTGAAAGAAATGAAGCACGGGGAAGCCAGAGCCCACAGCTCATGCAGCCTCCAATAGCAGAGACTGTGCTTGTGTCCAGGGACTCTAACTATCGGCTATGAAATTCTCAGTGAGCAAAGTGTGAGCAGTAGGTTACGGAAGCAGTAAGCAAAGGCTGACGGCCGATAGGTCACTGACTGTTCTTCGAACTGTTTCTTACAAATGACAGAAAAAAACATTGTCTGATTGAACTGTCCACGTTGTCTCAATATTCAGTTTTTTAAAAAGTTTGACGATGATAAATTTCAGTCTTGAAACAGAGTGATTATTAATCTCAAACCAACTGATAATTTAGAAAATAAAATGATACTAGTTAGTCAACTGAATAGGATGTAAACATCTGAAAACGGTGATTCTGAGAAATACACTTTCTTAAAATCACTTATGCAATTTTACTGAGATAAGTTTTATTTTTCCCTTTATTAGTTTATGTTTGCAACACATTCACCTTGACTTTGTACATATACATTTCACACCTTGATCCTTTTTACATCTCTTTCTCTCCTCTTCCCTTCTATCATTCCCCATTCTCAAAAAAATTATATATATAATATATACATACTATGACAGAAATTATGAGTACAATTACCCACATACAGTCTATCATAGCTTATGCAGAAAATATTACTAATTTACTAAATGTAACTAATCTCTGCAACATAAGGTTTTTTAAAAAGTTTTATTTTAGTAGGTTGACAATATAGCCTATACTTTCACTATATGAGGTATCAAGGAAGTCTGTTTAACTAAAAGTAGAATAGAAACTAAAATTTGAATACTAAAAATTGAATAGACGTATTCAATAAAAAAAAACCTATAACTGTAGTTTAATTGTATCCAGCTAACACATCTTTTCACAAGTATAATTACATTACCTTGTTTCTAATGCATGATCAGTTTGAAATATGTAATATTCTTAAATAATTGCCTGAATCTATCTGCAACCATAGAATAATTTGGAGAAAGATATTTGCAATGCCTAAAATTATTTAAGAACACATATTTAGAATAAAAGAATCCTAGAAAATATTAAAATAATAAAATAGGAATTTCTATGAAAATATTTTCAATGATATAAATATAGAATTGATATAAGAATAACAAGCATATGCAAAGATATTCAAACTCATTTGTATTTAGAAAAACTGTAACCTAAAGAATAATGTAATGTCACTTCATACTTACTACAGAGACAGGAATTTTATTACAGCCATTGGTGAGCTGTCTGGGACAATAAGGTTCAGTCCAATATTTAGATATCATATAATCTTGCTCCTGGTTACATGATCGTAGAAACTTAAATGTAGATCCAACTTCAGACGTGTAAAAGTTCATTTCAGTGCTGTTTCGAGGGAATTGAAGCTCATTTGGAAGTCTGACTCTGAGTGGAGTGATAGTCAAATGTGTAAGATGCACCATGTGAAGTCCAGGCAGTACTCAGGAGTAATGTTGCAGGTCACATGCAGCAACATGCTGGATTTGAAGAGTACTGACTGAAAACAAATAAGAAACAAATTTTCGTCTTCCTACTATACTGAAGGAAATTAAGCTAGTCTTCAAATACATGCGCTTATAAAAATACCAAATGTATATCAAATATATTCAATGGCTATCTCTGGCATTGTAAAGATTTTAAAAACACATTGCAATTAATCTCCCTTAAAATACTTTCCCTTGTTTCAAACACATTTATCGCATCATTCTTGCCACTTTTTGAAGCCGATTTAGAAGTCTTTCTTGTCATTAGCTGTGATTTTGTGGCTATCTCGATGTCTTGAATCAATTCAAAATATTGACCGTAATGGTCATTTTGACTTTGGGGAGGAGCCAAAAGTTTCAGGGAGCTAGATGTGGTAAATAAGGCAGACACATTACATATTCTGAGTCTTGCTTTCAAATAACACTCAGTAGCAGAATTCACTGGCAGTTTTTAATCACATCTTGTAAAGACATTTACGAAAGTGGACTTCTAGAACTGTTTCAGAAAGTGGCAGAAAAATGGATGTGTTCAAAGTGAGGAGGGAGCGTTCTGAGGATTAATGACAATGTGGTTTTTTTTTTACTATAATATTTTAAAAATTATACATTAACTATATACTTTGATCACAACTTATAAAATGGAATTTTTAAATAGATGTCAAATTGGTTTGGCTAATACAATTTGCTGTAAGGGACAAATCCTATATTTCTGCTATAGAAAATATTAAATCCTTTTCTTGATACAGGGCGATTAATATTCTTGTGGGAAAGCAGCTGCATGGTGATTCAGGGTCTCCAATGTCCTGTGCATCGTCTATATCCCAGCCAGCAACAATGGAATGATAGAGGCTTCAACAGGCCCACCGAAGAAGGCACCCCACAAGGGAAATGCTCGCATTCGTTAGCCATGCTCTGTTGCAGATTGTTAACAAGTAAGGCACAGAACTGGTGAAATATCACATGTTCAGTAAGAAGAGAGAAGAGTTCTCTGAGCAGTGAGTCTGTGCTGTCTGTACACGTGGCATGGTAACGTGACCAGAACTGAGGTGCTGGATCAGTACAGCTGTCTGTACTGGGGTGCAACTGTCCCTAACTAAGCACACAAACATACTAAGCTCTACACAAGCAAAAGCGAATGATTAAGCATAACTGTGAACATAAATAATATTAATCCAGGCATCATTGCTGTGCAATGATTTCTGTCATTTAGGGTAACTGTAATCAGTAGAGAAAAATGCTTTAAAATAGATAAATTGTAATCAGGAATTATTCTTAGCAAATCAATAGTCTCTTTCATGAAACAAATTATGTCCTAGAAGAGTTGAAAAATTATTAAATAAGCAAAATTTCACTTTGAAATATAACAGTTACTTGTTTTTTAATATCTTAATTTGGGAAAATAATAGATATTAGAAAAAATACATACTAGAAAAAACATTGTGACCAATTGTGGTATTGCTTGATAATTATGTGAAATTAACATCTGTACATTCAAATCTCAGCTTCTTATAATGAAATATTGGCTTATTTTCCCACAAGCATCCACAAATGGATTTCTGAACCACACAGAGTTTATTAGAGTGAGCATCTAGGTCCAAAGTCCTATCTTTCGAAGGGGTTACAAAATTCAGCAGTGACTAATCTAGGGACAAAAAGAGTTTTTGACTATATTTTTCTGAAAATATGCTATATTTTTGGCACATAACATAACATTTAAATATTAGATAATATTTTTATGGTTTCTCAGGTTTGCCATAATGTATATATGATTACATTCACTTTTTCTTTTTTTGTTTCAGGAAATATTAGTTTCAAACATTAGGTGGAAGGATCTTTCAGCTTTACTGAGATGCGATCTACATTTCTATTCTCCTTATCAACGATAGAAGTTATGCGGTTGATTCTGAGTGGCAAGGACAAGGACACATACAAGGGGTTTCTATGTCTGATATATACTGGTCAAATAAATTCTATAAATAACATTACATGCAAATGAATAAATATCTCTTAATATTCAAATCTGGACTTTAAAAAATGACTCCATATAATGTTGATAGAGCCTCCTAAACTAACCCTTCTTTGATTTCTTGTAGTCATTCACACTTGAAGAATTAAAACACTATGCAATTAATTAGGCCTAATTTTTCTTTTTGCTGAAATACCTACAACTATCAGCCAAAATAGAGGATGGACTCTGTTTTTCTTCTCTTTTCCTCACATTGATATTCAAAATCCATTCCCATACAGCCACTTTTGTGATTTCTGTTAAATTTATTTGCTAACTTACCTAGTGAGACATATTTTTGAGCTATGGACTGTGGTCTTTACTGTATTTTGTTTGCTAACATAATTTAATAGTTTTCAATGAATTTGCAAATGTACATATCTTCTTTCCTTCTGACTATTCCTGTGTGTGATAGATAATGATAAAAAGTTTACCATATTGTGGTCTTGAGTTTTGTTTCCCCTCTGAATTCTCATCTGCATATTTATAGTAATAAAAATGATACATTACTGGTATATATGAAGACTTCCAGTACATCCTGAAAGATTTTTAAAATTAACGAATTTAATTACTTGAAGAAACATGTAAATTAAGATCATCAGCTACATTTCAGGAAATAACACATGGATTGGCTATTTTACAAAAAGAACAGTTTTGCTAATATTCCATAAGCTGTTATGGTCAAGATGGAGACGTTCTGCTGTGGTATGGTGTATGCAGTGTTCTCCACAATGCACAGGGGAAAATTTATATTTTTGTATTAACATTTTGTACTTTCTGATCATGTACATTTGCTGTTACTTTAATGTATATGAATATACATTTTATGTTTCATTAAGCAAAAATTTTGTGAAGATCATTTTTAAGACAAGGTTCATACTAACAGTCTGAATAAAGATTTTTTTGCTGTTGTTGTTGCTGGGGATCAAACTCAGGGCCTTGTGCTTGCAAGGCAAGCACTCTAATCACTGAGCTAAATCTCTAGTCCTGAATAGTCCTTTTTATCAGACAGAATAAACAGTAGTTAAATTACTTCACTATGTCAATAAGTACATTTTTAAAATTTCAGAAACTGAAGGTATTTACATAATATCTAATAAAATCATAAACAGTGTAGAATATATATATTATCAGTGTAGATTTGTGTCCTGATGACTTCAGGACCAGAAGTGCCCCAATGCTTCTAATTCTTCCTGGGAGATGACTGAACTATGCTAATATTATGGTTGTTAAAATAGTAGGACCTACAGTATTTAAAGACACTCTTTGATGGGCACATAGGAGAGTACAACTGATTGAGATATACATTACCATTTAAGAGAATACTGGTATAATAAGTGAACTAATTAAAATAGTAAATCATATTAAAAGTGTGTCACTAAATTATAAAGATTTATTTTCTCCAATATCAAAGAGATTTTGTGACTACAAAGTTCTCCTAGGGCAAACATTCTATGTGACATCCAAGTAATGATTGGGATAGACTGTACAAATATTCATGTTTTTTCAGAATTATATTTGTTCATTTAAACTGCTGAAATGTAGGTTTAAAAAGCAAGCTTACATCTTCATTTCCTCAACAAGATAAGTGAATCTGATAATTGCAATCTGAGAATTACGAAAATATTTTTAAAATGGTGAGTTGTATTATTTTGGCAATCTGAACAACTGGTTTTAAGTCTCTGTGAGAAGCTCACTGGAAAGAACATTAGTATTAACAAGAGGTACTTGAAATGTTTGGCAAAAGTCTTCATATATATTTTCCTGAATATACTGGTAGTTACAGTAGTTCAATAAATTACTTTTTCATCATTTTGCTTGCAGGGCTAAATCCTCTACATACTCAAATGGACAGATCTTAGACATCATGTCATAAGGCTTCTACAAAGGGAAAAATGGCATAAAACACACTTATATCATTTTGTTAGGAACCTAGTCACAATATCTAATCTTTTTAGTACAGATGAATGCACTTTTTCCAAAACACGCATATGTAATTAAGTCATACTGCTAACATGCAAACAAGGAATCATCATTTACATGTAGATCTGTTTCATTAACAATATATTAGACAAATTTTCCTTTATATTCACTCTACTCATTTCTTACTGGTTTTTCACTCTTCATATATGATTGCCCGTGATGTGTATATAGAGCTAGAAGCAAAGCAAATATTTTGTCGTGTCAACAGGATAATGACATTGATACACTAAGGAGAGTAGAACAAAATGATAGAAGCCTGAGTCAATATTAACATTGAGGAAACAGTTTATTGTCCTTGAAAAACATATCTCCAGGCTTTTTACGTGAGAAAGCAGTCAGTGTTTAGTTAAGCATATAAGGGTCAAATTTCTGTTATGTGGAGCTAAAGCATACAAATGTTTCTGGGGTTAAGCGGTTGCCATGGAAACTCAGAATTGTATGTTCAAACACAGGATATTGAAGTGGTTTTGTGCTTCTTGAGAACATTTTCAAAATAATGCCTTTCGGCACCACCTAGAGATTATATCAAACAGCCTGTGTAGAAGAAACATCCAGGCTCCCTTATTGGGAGTGAAAAGTTGAGAGATATTACAAAGCTTAGTATTTAAACAAAATTACTTTGTTTATATAATTTTTGATTGTTCCTATATTTTATGAAACAGTAATATGTAAGGTACTCATGCTACAGAAATTATAAAGTGTAATTAAAATTAAATAACTATAGGCTGAAGGAGTAGATTAGTGGTAGAATATTGCCTAGCATGTATGAATCCTTTGATTTAGTCCTTAGCACCATAAATGAACAAACAAACAAAAAACTAAAAAAGTAAAAGTAACTGATAAACCACAGCACCCTGGATGCTAATACATTTGACTCAATAACTTGTAGTTTAAATATCAGTCAGCAGTACCAATCTATAGCTCATATGTGAATTTAGAAATAGAATTGAAATAAAATAATTTTCCTCATAACAGAGATAAAGAGAAGAAATCTTTGAAAGGTATATTTAAAATAAATATAAAAGGATGATGTCTAAACATACATTTAGTAAATATTTTAAATGCATATAATCAAGAAAATGAGGAGAAAGAATTGCTATCATAATGGTTAAAATGTAAAATTGTTTGAAGACACAAAAGCTAATCTCTGAGGGATTTTATACAAGGCTGGGTATAATTTTTGCCATAACCTATGATTAGAACACATATTGCCTTATTGGAAAATATATGAAGAAAGACATAAAATGAAGGGAACTGTGGAGGCACATACCTGCTATCCTAGGAATCTGGGAGATTGAGACCGCAAACTCACAAGTTCCGGTGCAACTAGAGCAACTTAATGACTTAACCAGACCCTGTCTCAAAAGAAAAAAAAGTTCACTCCAAAATGACTCTGCACATAACTCATTACATAGGCCCTGGGTTTAAGCCCCAATACCACAGAAAATAAAAGGTGGTTTATGATAGTAATTTCTACTTCAATCGATCAAATCTGATGATTAGTTATACAATTGAATTAATGTAAAATATAAAGCACCAACAGGTTAAATAAACTCATGGGTTTTTTTTTTTATGGTACATTTTCGATATACATATTGATAACATTCATCATTGGGGATTTGTACCTGTACATGATATACCTTGTTGCTTCTTTTTTTCCCATTCCCCTCCCCTCAGCCCCTCCTCCCTCCCTATTTACAAAAAGCTTTGTACAAATGACAGTGTAACCACAAATCCTGATATGTGAACTTCATTGGATTAAAACATGCTTAGCAGATTAACACAGCATGCTTATGGGTGTGTTTGGATGAGTCATGGAGACATAACCTTGGTTATTATATATGGTCCCTCAACTGTTCCTCTCTGGTATCCTTACCATGCTTTTCTTCCTAACCTCTACAAATTAAGCATCTTTGCTCTACCATGCCCTTCTAACAAGATTTTTGTGCACTGAAATCAGTTGATCAAGTATGGAATCCCTGAAAACCATAAACCAAACTGAATCTGACCATGTAGTCTTAAAAAAAATATTTGGAAGGTTTGTGGGAAGAGTTTGGAAACGGGAGGTGGGGGGTAGGGAAGCCCTATAATGCTCTAAACAGAACTTGAGAGGTGATTGCGATCACAGCTCAGGTGACCAGAAAGTTAAATAGAATGTGGGCAGTAAAAAGGATAGGCTGAGGAACTTGGACCTTTGAACAATGGATTCATTGGAATTTGGACTAGACACTATGTGTATTATTCTCTTGCAGAAAATTTATCTATATTTTTCCCATATCCTGAGACTTTGCAAGAGACTATGATTGAGGACTGTGAACTAATTAATCTGGCAGAAAAAATAAGACAGCCCAATATCCAAGCTATATCATGGGTACTTTTGGCTGCTTTTAACCAGATACAGTTGTACATTGGTTCATAAACTTAATTCTTTCCACAGTTCTGGTTACAAAACAAATTGGTCATGAATCAAATCAAATTTCCCCATAAGGTCAACATTGAACCCAACAATTGAATTTGATTTGTTTCAAGACCAATTTGGTTTATGACCAGACTCATGGAATGAATTAAGTTTGTGAACTGAGATACTACTCTATATACTGAAAACTGGAGGCAACAGACAGAACAAAACATTTTGAAAAGCTTAAATTTTGGCTGCAAATGAACCATGTATGAAATTGGGCCAAAGGAACTGTAGTTGTTAAAGAGATTAATGCCAATTTAAAATAAATCATGTACCTTGTATAGAGAGAAATGAAAGATGTTTTAAGGGTAGCTCAGGAATCAGCAAGACCCTAGTCACTGAAGAATCAAGTCTTGCCCCAGAGGACCTCTTAGGGAATTGGTTTCCTAAAGTCCAATTCATGACAGTCAGCCATTCAGGTAATCAAAGATCTCTGCAGCCATGATTTAAGGGGGTCCGCCTACTGCCTACACTAATGGCAGAACTTGTTATGGTCCATATGATGGCACTTTTACTGACATGTAGAAGGCAACAGTTGTGGGGTCAGGGAAGTTTCCACATAGATTTCAAAAGAAGACCTGGGAGGCCAGGCAAGGAGCCCAGAAAAGGGAAGTGCATGAATCTGGGAAAGAAGCCAAAGGTGCAGTGGAGCAATTTAGAGATACCAAGAATGTAGAACATCTGCTTAGGAATGCTGTAGGCTGAGAGCAGAGCCAGCTTAAGGAGAGGTCATGTGGTTTAGGACTGTCCAAGACCTCTGGTACTTACATCTCTTTATACTCTGAAAGCCAAATATGGAGTGAAAGGACGTGCTTATCTTACTGAACTTCATGCTTTTTTCTAATTCTTTGCAAACCATCCCTCATTCCTCCTTTTTGAAGAAGGAATGTTTGCTTATTCCTTTCTACCTCAGTATCAAATAATTTTTTAATATAGTTTCATAACAAAGAGTTTGACTTGCATTTCAGAAGCATCTTGAAAGTGTAGTTTTGAAAAATACTGGAAATATTGAGACTATGGGAAGGGATTGTTACATTTCCAGTTGTACATGGGATGCTTGTATTACGTTGGGCATAATTATAAATCTTTATTTGGCTAGTAAGCATGAATAAGGAGACTTGTTTTGGTGTGAAGTTGACAAGGGTTGGAGTGTGACCACCAATCCTGCTATGTCAACTTTACTGAATTAAGAAACACCAAGCAGATTGCTAACGCATGCTCCTGCCTATGTCTTGGTAAATCATGGAGGCATAGATGGATTTGGGTACCATATATGGCTCCTTATTCATTCCTCTCTTGCACCTTTCTCCTCCTTTTCTCTCCACCCACCATGAACTAAGTAGCTTTCCTCTGCCTGCTCTTCCACCATGATGTCTCTGCCTTGGAGTATGCCAATCATGGATTGAAACTGTGAAGAAACTATACATTTCTCTTCTTTTAATTATATCAAATATTGTGTCTCAGCGATGAGAAAACTAACTAGTACAGTGTACGTTTAAACTTCAAAGGTATATAACAATTCTAAAGACACTGGAGAGACAATAGAAAATTTAAAGAACAAATTGCAGTTAAATGTATAGGCTGATTTCCAATTGCAACAATAGAAGTCAGAAGACAATGGAATAACATTCTTAGTGTCGTGAGTAAAGATGTACAGTGTCTTTCATAAAAAGATAAAGAATTTTTGTAAAATAAAAACTGACAGCTTATAATTAACAGATTCATGACAAGCATATATAATATCATTACTTTAGATGAGGGAATATAATTTAGGTGAAAGACTGACATGCAAATAGGAATGGTGAGCAAAAATGCCAGTAAATATGGGCTGTCCCTCATCATACTCTCCCTAGCTTTTGGTAACCACCACTCTATTCTCAATTTCTATTCAACTTTTTTTATATTCTCTATATGAGGGACATGTGTATTTGTCTTTTTGTGCCTGGTTTATTTCATGTAACACAATATCTTAAAAGTTAAATTATGTAGCAGGAATTCCTGAATATATAATAAAATCCTATCTGATCAAGTCAGATACTGCTCATTCTCTCTTTTTAACTTATAATTACATTTTATCCCTCTTTGGAGGATTTAACTCAGTAGTAGAGCTTGCCTATCTCCTCCTGACAAGCTCCATTACCACCAACAGCAAAAAAACTGGCAACTCAGTGTTGTAGAGCAGAAAGTTCCAACATTTTCTTATAGATGGATGCATATATAATGGTCACATGCATTATTTCTCATTCCTTGCTGAAAAGATTATCTTGAATTAAACTTTTACACATCATACTTTTATGTTCTTAGCCATTCATAACAATGAAAGTAGTCATTTGTTTTTATATGCTAACTCAAGAGATTTGGTTAACGTTATGAAATAAGTCAAATTAAAGATTCAAGAGTAATACTGCCTAGAAAAACGCTAAAGAAATATACAGCATATTATCCAATTTTCAGGAAGTTACATTAAGGGCATCTTTTCTATTCCTATTTAATCGAGCTTCTAAAAATAACTTTATAATTATTTGATAGTCACCTTGATATTTTTTGGTTTTTAATTGCTCCATTAGCCTATTTTGAAGCAAACTCAAAATGTACTTATAGTCTCACATTTTAAAAGATACATGTCTAATTTCATTATTTTGCTATGAATATACCTGGATTATTACATACAGAATCATCAGATGCTTGCTACAAGGAAGAACCTCATAAGAAAAATTAAGGAAAACTCCTTAAAGTCTAATTATGTTCATTCAGGACATAAATGTACTATAGTACTTAAGGTACTGAATCACTCAGGACTTCCTTTTCTTTTTTTTTTTTTTTTCTTTTATGGATTGAACTTTATTATTTTTTTAATTTTTGTTTTTTACCAAGAACATGTATTGGTACATTGAATACATATTGATCACATTTAACATGGTTATTTTGTACCTGTATATGTATCTTGGTTCCCCCCTTCCCCACCCCTCCCTTCTATTCCCCACTTTTCTTATTTACAGCAGATTTATTTACATTTTTCCATTGTTTTTTTGCTTTCCACTTTCTTTCATTTTTCCCTTCCTTCTTTTCCCTCTTTCCCTTTCTAGTTCTCCTCTCTTTTGAATATTATCTTTCTTTTACCTAATATCTATTATTCTTCTTTGTCTTTATGTACACTTATGGTTTCTCATATCAGAGAAACAATTTGATGTGTACTCATGAGTGTCTGATTTATTTTGCTTAAGAGTATGTTCTCAAGGTACATCCATTTACCTACAAATGTCTCTAGTTTATCCTTTTTTATGGCAGAGTAGTACTCCGTTGTGTAGAAAAACCACGTCTTTGTTAGGCATTCCTTAGTTTTGGGGCTTTTGGGTTGTTACCAAGACTTAGCCATTACAAATTGTGTTGCTATGAACATGGTTATGCATATATCTCTATGGTATGAGATTTTCAATTCTTCTGGGAAGATACCAGGCAGAGGAATAGTTGGATCAAATGGAACCTCGAGTTGTAGTATTTTTAGGAGTCTCCATACTGATTTCCATTGTGGTTGCCCTAGTCTACATTCCCACCAACACTGGAGAAGGGTACTTTTTTCCCCGCAGCCCCACCAGCACTTATTGGTTAATTTCTTGATAATAGCTGTTCTTTCTGGAGTGAGATAGAATCTTAACATTGTTTTGATTTGCATCTCTCGAATGACCAGTGATGTTGCACACTTGTTCATATGTTTATTTGCGATTTTTATTTCTTCATCTGAGAAATGTTTATTCATTTCAGATGCCCATTTTTCAATTGGGACTTTAAATTTTTGGGGGGGTTGATTTTTTTTTTTTTGAGTTCTTTATATATTCTAGATGTTAGACCCTTGTCTGAGGGACAGCTGGCAAAGATTTTTTTCCCAGTCTGTGGATTTTCATCCTGCTTTATTGGTGATTTTCTTTGCTGTGCAGAAGCCTTTTAATAGGATGCGGTCCCAAACACACATTCTTTGTATTATATCCCATGCAGTCTGGGTTCTGCTCATAATTTTTTTTCCTACCCCTATGTCTTTGAGTGTTCTTCTTATTCTATTCTCCAGTAGATTTAGCATTTTTTGTTTTAATGTTTACATCTTTGACCCACTTCGATTTTAGTTTAGTACCTGGTGAGAAACATGTACCTAGTTTTAATTTTTGGCATGTGGCCAGTCAATTTTTCCAGCACCATTTGTTAAATAGGCTATCTTTCTTCTAGTATGGGTGTTTGGCTCCTTATTTGAAGATGAGGTACTTGAGTGTGTTTGGAGTTGTTTCTGCATCTTTGGGCCTGTTGCATTCATCCTGAGGTCTGTGTTTGTGCCAGTACAATGCTGTTTTTATCACAGTAGCTTTATTGTATAGTTTCAGGTCAGAGATTTTGATGTCCCCTGTCTTGCCCCTGTTGCCCAGGATTGTTTTTGCTATGCATAATCTCTTCTGGTTCCAGATGAATTTCAGGATTGTTTTTTCTAATTCTGTGAAGTATGTTAATGGTATTTTGATTGGAATTGTGTTAAATTTGTATAGTAATTTAGGAAGTATAGTGTATGTGATGCTTGATTGATTGTGTCAACTTGTAAGTTCAATCAACCATCGCATGCACTATACTGCCATTCTCTAGAACTTTTTTATTCTTCTTCAAAACATGTAGAATATAAAAACAAGACTGCATCATTTTTTATTTTTGTTTTATCAAAGTGATGGTACATACTAGGCATCCAAAATACTCCCTGAATTAATTAATGAATGAATTGATTAATTAGAATATCTTTCATTTGGAGAAGAGTGTGTGCAACTGATTATTTAGCTGGGGGCACCTATTTCAAGGCAACAAAAAGATTAGACAGCAAACAATGACCATGATAGGAAAAATGCAGCAATGAAAATCATTTCATCAATGTAATTATTGTACATCAATTGCCAACGTAATCATTTTTCATTATAAGGATTGAGGATCAATCAGTAAATCATTGAGATGCCATTTTATTGAAGAGGCTTTGCTACACCTCCTAAAATTTTTCAGGAAATCTGTTTCCATTTTCAATGAGTTCTAACACCATCACTGTAAATAGTAATATAGTTTTAATGACCACATTGCCACTTTTGAAATCTTTGTGCTAGTTAGTAAGATACATTTTATTCAGTACAGTTTTGTTAGGCTGCTCCACTAGTCTGCATATGAAATTAAACATGCTTATTGGCTTCACTGTCTTCCATCTTCCCCAAAATCAACCCTGACCAAGTGTTGATTAAATCCACTGAGCGTGACATGAGTTCTGCTGCATATCAGTGCTCTATTAGCTTTTCTAATGGAGTAAATAAACCTATTTTTTCATGAGCAAGGAAAGGAAGCTACAAAAGTAGAGGTGTAGCTTATTCAGTGACTAAATCTGAAATTGAGTATTTTTAAAAGATGAGTTCTGGAGCCATTAAATAGTGAGTGATTTGAGGAAATCTTAAACTCTTAAGGCTATCAAGCTACTGAAGTCAGTCACTGATGAAGATTTCACTCTGGGGCTAGAGCAAAAGTAGGACTTTAAAAAGAACGGGGAATTTTGTGCAGTATTTGAGACAGAAACTATTTGTAAGTCCCTAGCAGTGTTAAGGCTTAAAAGAGAACGAATATATTCAGCTGGTTTCATTTCTTGAATCTGATCATGGAATAACACACTTTCTAGCCATACTACCTCCTTCTGAAGTTTTGCCATGATTATATTGACCCCACTCCATTGTCCCACTCGACCCTGTGTGTTTAACCCTTGATTTTCTACATAATCTAAAAAATAGAAAAAAGTTACTAAAATAAATTGAGTAAACTCTGGCACATAGTCGTTCTGACCCATACTCTTGCCTTCGTATGACTTTTCTATATCGTAGGTCTGGGGTATGTACAACAAAGGTGGATTTAACATCCTTCTAATTTCTAGTAAACTTTGTAGAGAGTTTTTTAGCTTTTAACAGTTGTAATGCTTTCAGATAGACTTTTCTAAGTATGTTACTATTTTCAGAAGCATAGTTACTGGTTGTTCTTTTTCTTTATCTCCAGTGGAAATCTCGACAAGTTTTACTGCAAAGAGATAAGTGTATTTCTTAGCTCAGTGATGGGGAAGACCAAATGAAGTAAAGGTTATACAAAAAAAGGAAGATTTTCCATATTTCATATGAATGGAATCAGCATGAATATTTGTATTTTGATATCACCGAATATATAAAACTATCCAGTACAGATGACTTTGAAAGGATTTCCTTGGTCTTTTATTTATTAATTTAATTTCCAAGTTCTATCCTATTCCCTTACTTATGGCTGATTTCACAAATTATCTGCATATTGTCTTTATCTTTTGGTATCTTACAGACTTTATTCATGATGTTGCCTTACTTTGTAGTATATTGCTTTATTCTATCGTTCATTTTGTTGTTGCTCAATGTACAGGACTCACGCAGTTGAAACACTTTTCTGTGGCGCATTTTGGAATCTGTCTAACTATATTGTCCTTGATTTTACATAGAACAAAAGTTTTGGAATTGTGCCCATATACAAAATATAGGCTCTCCACCTGTTCAATTTATGTCTAAACAGTCTCTATCATTAGACAAGAGACGTGCTTGTTACTACACAACTTTCTTTGCTCGTGTTTTCTTCTACCCAATGAGTAGATGCATCTATAATAACTTCCCATTATCTGAGTTTTCAACCCCCAGCATGAAACTTTATTCATGACATCCACGTCATTTATACATCAATTTTTAACATGATAACTCAATAGTTACTTAATACATATTTTTTCTGAATTTAAAGTTGACACAAACCCTACCAGTGACTTAAATGTAAAAGATGAGTTGTGTTGAATTTTTAGGTCTGTGAACATCTAGTGCAATAAATTCAAGAACATCTGACAGGGGAAAAATATTCAGAAGAGCAAGGTAACAGGGCCATGGGGGAAGGGGTCAGGAGCAAAGACGCTAAGGCCACACCTCTGTGACCTGCTCAGACATACCCAGAAGTGCATTTAACTAAGCTCCCGGGAAACTCCAAGCCAAAATAAAAACAAATTAGTTGAAAGATGTGTCCTCAGAACAGACAATCTAAATGAATGAAAGGACTCAGGAATTGGGGTTAAAAAAGAATGCACACAGAAAGAAAGTCATAAAAAAGGGTAGAATGAAAAAGTGAGGAAAAACAAAAGAAGAAAAAACAAAACCAAACTTTTGAATTTAGCGTCACCACAGCTTTGGATTTTAGGCGAAGCATTTTTAGCAATGCAGTAGTGAAGAAGGCTTAGGCCAGATATGGGTCATGTGACCTGGTGTGCTTTTCCTGCTGTGTAGGAGAAAGGATGCACATCATAGGCTCTAGTCAACCACCAAGGAGTTCTAAACAAGAAGATGATCATTAAAGTGAGTCCCCTAAATGAAGCAAGCTAAAGCAAAGCCAATGTCACAGGACCACTTGGGGAGGTTGGTTGAAGGGCTGTATCTGTTCCCCAGCAAGAGAAGTTAACACCTACCAGCAGCGAATCTAAGGAAGACAGGAGTTGGAGAAAGTTTGTGGAAGTAAGTTCCGTAGGATCGGGTGAATTGTTTGTTGTGGGTCTTGAAGAAACTAAGGGGACTAAAGAATGGTATTTGACGCCTCCAGTTGTATTCATCCATGTGGGGTGAGTTTGATCTTTCAAGGATGATCATCACTAAACTCCTTGCTCCAATAAATCTAAATGTATTTTAGGCAGAGGTGTGAGGTAAAGACCAAAGTAATGCCTACAGGTGAAGGTGCACACTGAGCTCTGCAGATCAGTGGAGAAACCTCACAGTGTAGGAAAAAGGAAGCAGAAAGCAGAAACGCATCCTATGATTGCTCAGCAGTAGAGGTCTGGGTAGGCATCAAAGGACTATTGAACTTCCACTGAAGAGAATTGTTCTTCCCGTGAGAGAATGAATACCACAGTTGAAAATCACTGAAGGAGTGAGATAATCAATTGTGCAGCTGCTGCAAGTGCAATAAGGGAAAGACAGTGACCAGGCTGGATGGACACTGTGATGTGCGCACTGGCATTTTCCTTTCAATGTGAGATTGTCCACTGACAACATCAGAGGGACTTGCCTCTGAAGAGGAAACCTTCAACAGCTGGATATGAAATGATTGCATAGAAATCTTAGAAATCGCATTACAAATAACAACACAAGACAGATATACCTTAATTGTTAATTTATTAAACACAGAATGGAACTTAAATGAAGTATTTTGAGGAATGTCATGATAACAAAAGCTGATAAATTTACATGATGGTGATTTAAAAAAAAATACTTTGGTAAATGCTTGGGGACAGAAAGTAAGCTGAAGATCCCAAAACAGAGACAACATCAAGGATTCTGACATACCATATGGATGAACAAATACAGAAGGAAATGATCTCCGGGAACTCAGTCATGAGTGGAAACTTCATACTGATAGATGTAGACTCAAGCCAAATATATCCAGTTCTGTGAGGGGCAGATCTGCAATTGTGGTAGTTCGTCCAGTTATGTGATTTGTCTATGCATCATATGGAGAGATTTCCTGTCCTAATCTCACTTAAAAGTAGAATAACAATGATTTTTATTACTGACTCTGCAGTAACAACAAATCGCATTAATCATTTAAAACAATATGATGTAAGCACTATAAGAATACATCAAAATTTGATTGTGTAAACATCCATTAAATTATTAAAAGTATTTGCTTCTGAGTAGAATTCATGTCTTTGAATAATCTACTTCTTTGAAAATTTAAAATGTCGTTCCAGCAATTCTGTTGTTGTAGGACTTATTGTTTCCCCTTCTGACATTGAATTTACTGATGGTTTCTTGGATGCTATTTGTCAAGGTAAATAATTTTAATATATATTTAATGAGGAGCTCTACTGGAGAGTCAATATATCTGCCACATGTAAAACAATTCTCTTTTGATTGGGAACTGAAGCTGCAGATTTAATTAACTTTCCAAAAACAAGTCAAGGAAACCAACTTGAATCTTATCCAAATGCCAGAGAGGATTAAAAATAAATCACATATTGAAATGTTTCCAGAGTGATACAAACTATTTTGGTGCCAGTATACCTGTAAGAACTCTTTACTACCCAAAGTTATTGGCATGGAAGTGTTAATGAACCTCCAAAATAATAAGCAGTTCATTACTTTTGGGGGTAGGTTTGTCCATTACACATGCTATAAATGGAAACTTGATTTTCAATTTGAATAGTCAAGGCAATCTATTGTATGCCACAACAGACGCTTACACTTACCTAAACAGCAATTCCATTCCTAAGGAAGAGTGATAAATGTTCTTTCTTTAGAATGAGAACAAGAAATTGCTCAACTACAAACCATTCAATATAGTGTCATTAATGATGTAGAGAATTTCACAATTTAATGACATTTAGATGGCCTTGCAGGAAGCACTGTGATTTTGTAAAATACTGACAATTATCTAAGAAACATATCACGTACATGTTATCCATACATCTAGACATCAACCTCTGATACATTAGCACCATGAAAAATAGATACATTCATCAGTCATTTTCAATAGTAAGTGTCTTCTTAATGAATGGGAAATGTTCTTTCAAAAAGGAAAAGAATATACAATTAAACTGAGTTTATAACAAGTGAA
Source organism: Hystrix cristata (assembly GCA_004026905.1). Taxonomy (NCBI): domain Eukaryota; kingdom Metazoa; phylum Chordata; class Mammalia; order Rodentia; family Hystricidae; genus Hystrix; species Hystrix cristata. The sequence goes on from PVJO010016806.1 coordinate 23,190, forward strand.
AAATTTCTAAGAATACTTTGTATGTGAAAAGTAAGTAGACATTCTTCAAAGAGGAAAATTAATTAGAGAATAGCAAGAAGTTAATAGCTGTTCCATGGAATTAGATGTTTTTTATTGCTGTGTTCCTGTGGGAATTTGGCTTTTCCTGTACCATGTACTAATTTATCCCTTGTGTCCCAGGAATTTACTCTCATTGTGCTTTTTAAAAGAATATTTGTTTTAAATAGCTTATGCCATCAGTTATAGAGTGACTGAAATTAAAATTATTGGCTGATTTACTTAAAATCCTAGGCCTCAGTTTTCATGTTTGAGAAATGGACAAAGTGAAACTTTGAGCAGTTTCTCTTGTCATACATATAGTTTAGACAATGCACGAGAAACATAAAAACTCAGTGGAAGTTCATTTACTACAATATTAATCATCTGTCTTTATATCTGTAATCAATAGTGTCAAGAAAATGCTTATTACATAAAATAGGTTTGTCAGTCCTTGCCCAGAGGAATCTACATATAAATGAGTAATGAGAGAAGTTGAGAACTAAAGTCATTTATATGGAATGAATTAGAACATCAATATATGAAACTTTAAAAGTATGATATAGTTATATTTTGTCTTTAAGAAATATTAATGTGTTGGTACTTTTTTAGACTAGACTCTAAACAATACAAAACAAAACCAAAACAAAAATTACTTGGGTAAAATAGAAGTTTATTTCTCCCACACACAGATTTGCAGATTTAAGGGATATTGAGCTGGTACAGCCCTGAAGAACATCAGATTAATCTCTGTGCATGTTTCCCTACCAGAGTTACCTCACAGAGCAGGAAGGATACTCAAGATCCGGTCATCACATCTGCATAATAGCCAGCAGAAAAGAAGAGAGGAGAAGAGAAGGATGCATGTCCTCATTAGACATACTACTGTTGAAATCCTGTTGGCCAGAATTTAGCTACATGTCTTCACTTAACCAAAAGGAAGACCAGCAAATATTATCTTCTTTTTTGACTCCACAGTCCCAGATCAAAATCAAAATTATATTACTAAGACGAACACAAAAATATTGGAAGACATGAAGCAGTCACTGTAATGTATGTATTACTCTACTCACTCTGAATAAAGGAATTGTTTTGTGATTAAACAGGAAGAATCACAGTGTCAAATATTTATCTACTCATGTAGAAAGAGAGAATGATGCTCAATAGCCTTTGAGTTTTCAAGCACTCTTGAGAATACAAGATAATTTAGTGCTGGATTCAGAAGTTTATATGCAAAAAGAATATAAAGACCATAACCTAGTCTAGATGCTTATTCTGCTATCTGAATGACCCTGTTTGAAAGAAACACTTTCCCCTATTGGAGACAGAAATGTCCCAAGGGAATACCGTTGATCAGCTTCTAACCATGTCCTCATCCCTGATCCACTGTTTTGAACTAAAGCAGTAGTGTATTCCATTAGGCACTGCCAAGACAGGATTTCCACTAGCAGAATGGCTTAAAACCAGAGAAATTTATTCTTCCACATATCTGGAGGACACAACTCCAAAGTCAATGTTTTAGCGAGGCCACATCTGCTCTGAAGACTCTAGGACAGAATCCCTTCACGCCTTTGTTTTTCTTCCAGTGCTGCCATCCTTGACCCACAGACACACCATTCCAACCACGCCAGTATCAGCCTCACAATCACATGGTGCTCCCTCTGTGGCTTTGCCACCACCTTCCTTCTGACTCTTCTCTGTCGTAACTCTCATTCTAAGTTGACAAATCAGCAAAGGCCCTTATTTCCAAATAAGGTCACATTAACACCACTTCAACATACGTTTTTGGAGACAAAAATTTCAAACATAATAGGTATCAAAATTGAAAGTTTCACCAGAATCCTGTAAATTCAAGTGAAAAAAGGGAGCAAAATTAAAGTAGAAGTAATGTACCCAAAGAAGGGGTGGAGCATATGTAGTCAAAGCCTGGATCTCCCTAATCCACAATGAGCAGCTTGGAGGACCACGGGCCAAACAGGAATGGGTCAGAATTCATTTGTTCTTTTATCAACTTCATGAGACTTGAATGTCATTTATACTCTCTATGTCTCGGTTTCTTCAATTACAAAACAGGACCAGTACTTCCTGCCACCAATGTTCTGAGTGAAGAGTAAAACACTTAGTGCTTTTCAAATATGCTGGTGTGATAAGTTACAGATACTGTTCATTAACATCAGTTTTATTACTATTATTGCAGCATTTGGATTCCAACTTTTGCATTCCCTGTATATACACACTAGCTTATTTATTCTTACATGCAGATGATTTAAAAAATTCTTCTACTTATTTATGAGAAACAGTATGAATATTTTCACATTTTTGAATGGTAGATTTTCTAAGCAAGGAAAACTAGAACCTGGGCTAAAGGGCAAGGCTGGTAGTTTATAGGGATCTGACCTGTAGACACTTGCTCATGAACCAAAGGCTCACCTTGGAAGGGATGGCATGAGGCTTTCCCTTCCTCTTCTGAAGACAGTCAACTTGTATTGCAAAAGGGAATATGATAGTTATGCTTCATTGTCAATTTGATTGGCTTGGGAGATGTCTAGGGAATTAGTAAAGCATGCTTCTTGGTGTACATAAGTTTGTCATGGAGATGTGACCTTGGGTTCTATATCTGGCCTCCAGCCCCTTTCTCTCTAGAGTTTTCCCTCTGCCCTGCTTCCTAGTTACCAGGAAGTGAATAATTCTGAACCACCACATGCTTCTGTCATGAAATTTCTGCCTTTAAACCAGGCAACCGGGGCTGGGGATTTAGCTCAGTGATTAGAGTGCTTGCCTTGCAAGCACAAGGGCCTGAGTTCGATCCCCAGCACCACAAAAAGAAAAAAAAAAAAAAGGCAACCATGGACTGAAACTTCTGAAACCATGAGCCAAATAATTCCTTCCTTTTTTACATTGTGTATTTCAGGTATTTAGTCCCAGGGAAGAAAAGCTGACCAAGACAGGGAATGAGGCACCCAGTCAGGAGTAAGTGCCTATGTTCTGACCTGGGTGAAAGGTTTGCAGCTCTCAGAAGAGGTGGGCAGGTTTGTAAATCACCTTAGATAAAAGTCCTGATTCCCAGTTGCAAGGCTCCTCTCTCACACTATATCCCACACACAGGGAACTTCTGCTGTCACCACATGGCCCCAGAGGACTGAGCTAAGGACAGTGGATTCAGTTATTGCTGAGTCTTAATTACCTGCTTGACTCATATGCTCTGTGTGCACAGTCAGGATAGTATCAATCCACATTATAAACTCATCATTACTATAACAACCTCTTATACATGTAATAAAAAATAAACACTTTCTCAGTAGAGAAAATCTGTATCTCTAGTTATTTGCTCTTACTAGTCATGCTCTACCCATGTTATGTTTTTTGCTATCAAGCCGAATGTACTTTCTCAAGGTCCAAAAGCTTGTGGTTAAATAATCATATTAACCTCCCTAAATACCTTTTCTTCAAAGGTAGAGGTCAAGTCAGATACTGTATAACAAACTTCCACTTAGAAAAGAGGAAAGCAAAGGAGCGTCCAGATATTCATCACCTTGAGGGACAATCAGAAATGTCCCCATTCTTGGCAATATAACGAACCCCTTTGTGGGCCAGCCCAGTTCCTCTGAGTTATTTTCCTTGAAGGATCACCAACATCTCTCATGGAGGCCTGAGGAAGTCAGCCTGGGACCCACCCCCAACTTAGAAGCTCCTGCCTTTCAGAATGCTTTTCACTGAATTTGAAGGTTTCCATAAATTCAAAACACTAAAACGGTTTGAATTTGTCTTGAAAAATGATGTTCTCTCATGCTAGATCACTAATAGTGGAGTGACTTCTGCTAATGCTGGTGATTCATATTTAAAATCAGATATTATTTATTTTCAGTTTGTTCTTATTGGGATATGTTTACAATATATGATATTTACATTTGTTTTCATGAATTGGTACATGTGTATATATCTTGATAATTTTCACTCTTTTTTTCCTCCCTCCAATCCTCTCTATTCTTTCTTTTGGTCCCCTTCCCAATCTCCAAAAATCTGCCTCCTTGTTGCCTACCATCTCTGCTTTATTTTACTCTTTCATTTATTTATAATTTAGGTTTTTCATTTAATAGGAGCTATGTGATATTCAACTTTCTGTGTCTGACTTATTTCACTTAGTATTATGGGTTTAAAATCCATCCATTTTCTGTCTAAAGACATGAGTCTATTCTTCTTTATGGGTGAATAGAATTCCATTATTTATGTACAACAAATTTTCTTTATCCATTCAACTGCTGATGTGCATCTAAACTGTTTCTTATTTTTACTTGTAATCTACCATTGCAATTTCTGTTTAGAGCCCAAATGCCCTGTCTTCTACCCATCTTACTGGACCATGGAATGATGCATTCTGTATCAGCCCCAGGTTAGACAGAGAAGGCAGAAATTTTGTACTCTTGGTTCCAGAACCCAAGCTACATCCAGAAAAATCAATCTTCTAAGCCAGATCTGGCTTACATTTCATGTCTGTGTGCACAATCAGGGTAGTATCAATCCACATTAGAAACACATCTTTACTATAACAATCTCATACACACAATAAAAATAAACACTTTCTCATTTAGTGGAGAAAATCTATATCCTCTAAACTGCTCAATGTGGATTAAAATGAGATCCAGTCTTCTCAACTAAACTATCATAACTGTAACTTGAATGCAGAATAAATTTCCCTAGAGAAGTAGAAAGTATTAATCTTTTTTATTTTCAGTGTTTTATACTGAATCATACTGATCATACTGATCTCATACCGGTTTTGTTAGTTTTCACTTTTGTTTTGCATATGGATATTCAATTGTTGCAGTACTGTCTGATGTGTGGCAAAATATTTGTGTAGATCAATATCTGTGCTCTATACTGCTTTATTTATTTATGTGTTGCTCCCTTTTCCAATACCGGGCTGTCTTGACTATTGTAGCTTTATAAAAAGACTCACCAATTGTGTTGTATTCCCTCCAACTTTATTCTCCTTTTTCAAAATTGTTTCAACTACTCCAAAATAATTCCAAAATTATTTCAGCTCTTTTCCTTCCTTTCCCATGTTAGTTTTCAAATCAGATTGTGTATATCTACCATGAAAAAAATCAGGCCATATATAACTGATGTAAATCATTCTTGGTCATGAACTTGATATTATTTATTTTATATAGTCCTATGAATTGGTCGAGGATATTTTTTCTTAGGTTCATTATTTATATTAATCTTTAGTTTTCTTTTTCTATAATATTTCTGTTTTGGCATTATAATAATGTTTGCTTTGAAAGATGCTGTGGAAACTACTTTCTTTTTTTTTTTGTTTTCTCTTTTTTAGAAGAGAATGCTTACTGTTAGTGCTAATTCTTGTTTAAATGTTTGGGAAATTTCATCAGACAACTATGAATCCAGTTCATAGGTAGGACCAAAGAAGCTAAGAATTGCAAAAATTTACATAAAATGACATATACAGTTATTTCCCAAAATATATTTAAAAGCAGGACATTTCTGGGTTGTGGGATAATGGCATCTAAGCCCCATGTTGGGTCTATCCTTTTATTTCATCATTATTGTGGTGTAAACTACTTCCATCTTGCTTATAAGATGACCTCCATAGTCCAGCCAGCATGTCCTCCCTGTCACTTTAAAACACAAACAGAGATTAAGAAAGCACTCTCCCTCTCACATTCCTCCATCGTGGCCAAGGTCATGTTTATAAAGTTTCCTTTCACAACTCACAGGACAGAAAGCCCTGGCAGGCCTATTACAAAAGCAACCATCAGCCGCAGGTCTGTGGTGATTTCCCAGCCCTAGTCACACATTCCTCTAAGGGGAACGAGGCGGTGTTTTGACTAGTGAGGGGGAGACTCATAGAAATAACATCAATATCTCTGAGAGTAAACACTCTAAAAGTAGGTGGACCTAATGCCAGTCTGGGGTGGATGACATAATTTTTATGAGTATGTTTAAAAAGAGCAGGCTATGTCAATTTCATCGGCAAGGGATTTACATAGAGCTACAGATAAACTTTATCAAGCTTTCACAGACAAGATATTTTCTACAGTAAACACTATTGAAACAACTAAAACCTAAGACCATATTACAAAATATGTTTAATTGATGAAGGGATTAAATAGGGTTAGTGTCCATAAAGCAAAATACTTGAGAAAAAAGAAAACCTAAGCCGGTATCATGTGCTAAATAGTTATCATTTAGAAGGCTTAATATACATTAATATTAATTCTTAATATTAAACTGGGTTTAAATTAGATCTTTTCCTATCACTTGTGTGATATTTGAACACTTACATATAAATAAAGATAAACACACTTTTGTCATGAGTTATAGAGATTAAATGAAACTATATATATAGATATATACTTATATATAATCTTTATAAACAAATATTAATACACTGTATTTATATATACCTAATAGGGACTCAATATATATTCATCTTGTTTATAAATAAGATTTTTTATTTCATGTATAAATAGGAACACAGGCATAGTCTTTCACACTGGACAAAAATGAAGTAGCAGGAACCCTGTGAACTGCAGATGCCATGTACCTACTTCCTTCTACACCTTGGCTACAAAGGTCTGGTACCAGCCTCAGTTCTTGGCCACCAGAGTCCCTTGCCTGTCTTAGCTTTGGTCTCCCAGCAAGGCCTAGCTTTATTCCATCACTAAGTACGTGCTTCGATGTGTCTATAAACTTTCCCCACAGTTTATTTCACCTTAGACTTTACCAAAATGTCTTTGACTGGTGCCATTAAGGTGATGCTGACCATTCCACACACACATTTTCCTTTGATGGAACCCATTTTCAAGCCCTTCCCTTTCTGGGCAGGTTCTAGAGTCTCCTGTGTGAGGGGAGGCAAGATGGCTATGGGCACAGACAGAGATTTCAGGCTCCTGCACACAAGTCTCCAACAATGGCCAGGATAGATCCTCTCCAGTTAAGAAATGCTTAGGATAGCATAATTAATGTCCCTACGTCTCTTGCCTTCTGAAAATGTTCTATAAATTTTAATGTTATTATGAAAGCAAAAGTAAAATAATAATTTTATCATCAACAATAATTTGATTAAAATGATAGTATTGTTACTACTATTAGTCTTCGTATTACTATTAGTACTTATTACTACGTTAACTATATCCAAATAGTTTTTAGGTTTCAGGTACTTGGGATTTCAGGATTCAAGGGAAATATACACAAAATAGGTAATGAAAAGTACAAGCAAACTGAGTGATTTTGGCAGTAACTAATTCATAAAACTATTCTTTTAATGCAAGAAGGAAAACAATATAATGTCTTTGCATTTATGAAGGATGGGTATGACTTTGTGGGGTCTTTTCATGGCTCTTAATCAACCTCCCTTTGTAGAGAGGGAAGGCTCTTCTAGGTCCAATGGCTTATCGATTAAGCCAAAAATTTCAGTTAAATTCATTTTGCCACTGATGTGAAACATGACCTTGTGATAAATTTTTGAACAATGATCCCCAAGGAAACTATGTCTGATGTTTGGAACCTGGGAGTTGATTATAGAGCATTTTCATCATTCTAAAAAATAAATGGTTACAAAGTAGTGATATTCTCTTCCTAACTTCCTGAAATGGTACAAAAATACAGTGTTTGGAACTGTTGTAGTTCTTCTGTGTTTGAGAAGACAAGACTTCCAGCCACAGGAGGGATACTGAGGGTAAGGGGAGAAGGAAGGGGAGGGGGCTCCTTGCTGAGGTCTTTAGCAATTGAGTCACCAAGTGAGCTCATAGTTCCTTATGTAAGGAAACACTATGGGAAATCAACCTATGGAGGGGTGTCAAGGTTGAATGAGGATCTCTAAGTTAAACAAGTTTAAAAGCCACAAAGGCCATTGGAAGGAAAGAAACTCTGCTACTCCAAATAACGAACAGTGCCATCTGCCCTTTATCACTGCTATCTTTTGCAGTTGATTCTACTTGTCTCTCTACTATTTTACATTATTTTAAAAATCCTCTTTACTTAGAAATCTAAAACCTTTATACTGATTCGTGTTTTGGGGTTGGATGGAAAGGGAGTAAAGTCATGTAATGGTGGAGGAATAATAGCATTTTTAAATCTGTGAACTACCTCTCCGATACCAATTATTTTTCACAGTATATTTCTCAGATATTTTCATCCACGGTTTTTCAAATAGTTTGTATCATTGCTATAGGATGGGGGAAAAAGTCTAATCAGAACATTTTTCCCTACTATTTTATACTTATCCTTTACAAATTGTTTTGTTACCTGAGGCTTTCTAAGACATCTCATTACATTTTTTAATGGTGATAGAGATTAAGATAATTTATGCAATGTTTATTCTTATTAAGCAGTGTTGACTTTCCTCCTACCAGCGATAGAACTGGAGATTTGTTCATCAAACCAGCTCAGTCAAGGGAAAACGATTTAGAACTTTACATATGCAGATGTACTGAATGCCTGGGCACTTTCATTTTGCAGTTAGACTGGCCAGTGTTTAAATACCAGTGAAGCTACCATTCTTAGCCCATTTGGATGGTTGCAACAAAATATCATACACTGGGGATGGCTTAAAACAAACACGTTTTTTTTTCCCCTATAATATTAGAAGTTTGAGAATCCAGGAGTAAGTTCAGTCAGATGCAATGTGTGGTGAGGCCTGATTCACTGGCTCTTCTCAGTGGATGCTCAGTGGTACAAGGAGTGAGGGAGCTCTCTGGAGTCACTTTGTTAGAGGTCCCATGCCAGCAATAGGGGCTCCATCCTCAGAGCTAGTTGCCTTCTGAAGACCCCATCTCCTAATACCACCACATTGACATCACATTAACATCCACACCCTGTAACTACTTACTTTGGTGTGACCATGAACAAGTTATTTAGTTATTCCAAATGTATTTACTGTTCTCCTATAAAAATGAGATAGTGATAGAATTCAGAATCTTGCTTCCAAGTTAAGACAAAATAATGTTTACAAGGTTCCCAGCCCAGAATCTCATGTATTCATTATGATAAATATAGCTGAAATAGTACTCTCTTTTAAAATCAAAGGTTACAACACTTTAAACCTTCACACAATGACAAACACCATAAAGCTCAAGCAAACCAATCATTTAAGTGACTGTCAATACCTCTTTGCATTAGCTCAGTCCACTCATACAGACCTGGAAATATATTGATGACTCATTTGCAATAGCATTTGCTCATAAGAGGAGTTATTCGGAAGAAACAAGAGTATTAAAATTGTTCTAAGTGAAAAACCCTGAGCTTTTAGGGGTCTTAACTCCCAAACTAGTCCACATTTAGATTCAAGATGTCTGCCAAATTCACACTACCTCTGGTAGCTTCTGCTCCAGTTGAACTGGTCTACATTGGCTGCTCCAGTCCCTCAGTTTCCAGTGATGGCTTGTTCTGTCACCTCAGTTCTGTCACCTGTGTTTAAGAGAAGTCACTGATAATAAGTGGTCAACCTTTTTTTTTCTCTTATTATATGGGGAAGAATGACAATTTGCAAACTGTTTACAAATTATTGTGGAAGTTATTCGGTGCACATTTTAAAAATACAAGTTTTTAAATTTAAAAAATTATATCATCTACAAATACTATTTTAACGATTGCATAAATTACATTCTCTTTCTTTTGCACTCAGTAGGGCCTCTAGGACAATTCAATAATCATGCTTATTTTAGACAGTAACTTTAGTTTTAAGCAACAGAAGCACACTGGTAAACTGGAGGAGAGTTGAGAAGTTCTCAGAATCTGTAGGAACCGACATCCATTGCTAATATGCAGCGAAGGAGTCAGATGCTTGTGGGTGGAAGATCTTCACAACAGAGGGTGTCACTGTTCATAACAGTGTCACCACTGTCTTTTTGAATCACTCTCAACTTCAGAACATGTCATATCAGCCATGGGACAATAACTCAAATAATAGACTAAACATCCCCTTTATATTTGCATGAATTACTTGGTACTTCTGGTCCCACATGGGATTTTAAGTTACAGTGCATTATAAAAATGGATGATTTTGGATCAGGGTAAACACGAGATAGGAAACACAGTGTGTAACTTTGGCTTACTAACCTAGCCTGCCATCCCACTGAGATTACCTCTTTTCCGGAAGGCCTTGTACAAAGTTGATGCAGACAGACACTTGTGAATTGGCGTATTTACTCTAGGAAGCTAAGCTAAGCATATCATGCATGGAGGTAGGGAAGCTTTGATATTCAACTTAGAGATGCCATTAGGAGAATAGTTAAGTGTATAAAAACCTGGATGGAGGGCTGGGGATTTAGCTCAGTGATTAGAGTGCTTGCCTTGCAAGCACAAGGCCCTGAGTTCGATCCCCGGCACCACAAAGAAAAAAAAAGGAAAAAAAAAAAAAAAAAAAAAAAAAAAAAAAAAAAAAAAAAAAAAAAAAAAAAAAAAACCTGGATGGCAGTGCTATGGCCAGGTCTAGTAGGGGAAGCACACAGAGCCTCAAGCTGCACAGAAAAAACAGGGCTGCATATTGATAGTGCTGATTCTGATACTGCCTAATAAATATTTGTGATTTGGTGCTCGCATTATTTCTGAAAAAGCATTCTACCAAATCTAAAGCTAAGATGATATTCAGTTATTTTCAGAAAAGGGAGAAATGGATTATCCTCTTTCCTGTATTTTCTTATATCTAACCTTTTCTCAAATTCTGCATATCTCAATATTTTCCTCTTATTTCCTTATTTTTATTTCAAAATATTTCTTTTATACATTGTTATTTATAAATATTTTCCATTAGATCAACAAAAATGAGCCTTCTCTTTTTCTCTAATAGTGAAGTCTAATAATTTCAAGGAGAATTTAATTGAAGCTAGTGTAATAAAGAATCAAGAAAAACATAATGAATAATTGAGAACAATCAGATCTTGAGTTAAAGTTTCAGGAATGTTTGTGATTAATATTCATATTTGATGATAAATGTACTTTTTAGTTTCTGTGATATTTGTAAAATCATTTTCTAAAGTCTTCTTAATAAGTTTAATTGACAATAACAGCTTTTGACCATCATTGTTTAAAATAAGAGAATCAATCACTAACCCTTACTTTCAAACTTTAAAATCTTGTACTCTGCTGAGTCACTTGTATTATTATCTATTTTTTTAATTAGAAAATCCACAAGAAGATATGAAATAGTGGAGATAAAATAACAGGTTGTATTTACTGATTTTGATTGACAGAGACTTACCGTGAAAATGCCAATGAATGAATTGAAAAAGCAAATTGACAAAAATAATAGTTGGCCAATTACTCAGCCTGGTAATTGAAATTTTTGTTCAAAATGTACTTACCATTCAATAATCATTTAATCACACTGCTGCATATCTTGGGAACGCAGAGAACATGGCGACAGCAAGACAGTGTGACTGGCGAAAATTGGGAAGATTTAGACTCTACTTGATTGAAACCATTTTTGTTTTTCATGTAGCCTATAAAAGTGTCATGTATTAGTAACTTCTCTGTGTTTGATATGTGTACAATAATGAAGAACATGCAAGTTGTAATTTGTGAATTCTATGTTGTTAACCTAGGCTAAAATTAGTTACATAACAACTACATAAACAAATTATTGCAGATCTGCCCCCTCAGACTATTGAGGTAAAACGTGTGAAGGATTTTCTTTCTCAGTTTCTCTTAGGGCCTAAAAGATGTTCCTAGTTATCTACAAATTGACCTTCAAAGATAAAACTGGGGCTTTTCTGTACTCAGGCTGAATCTGGTTTCGCATTTCCAACACCAGCGTCCAATTGCCACAAATTGCCATGAATTGCCATGAATTGCCATGAATTGCCATGCTAGGTTAGCGTTCTCTTGGGCTGGTGAAACTGAGGATCAAGATAGGCCAGTGCAGGACAGAGAAACAAAAAAGATTAAAAACTTTCTTTCATTGTCCTTTTGGACTCCCTAATTAAAGGGTCCCGATTGACTTCTATGCTCCAGAAAGCACCCTGCTCATCTGCCTGGCTCGTTCCATTCTGAGGCTAAATGTTTTCTATTTTCAAAGTCCCTGGAATCTTGCTTCTGCTCCCTTGGTCAATATATGTCTCCTGTGAGAGTGCAATAATACTTCTTCCTGTAACTTTTCAAAGTTTGAAATATGGTAGTATAGTTTTTCAACTTTGTTGTTTCTTGTAAGATTGTTTTCACTATTGTAAGTTCTCTTACATTCCCTTATAAATTTAAATATGAGATTTTCAATTTCTTCAGTTGGAATTTTGCAAATATTTTTCAATGTGGAGATCAGTTTGATAAATACTATTATCTTTCCTCCATGAACATGATGTTTTGTAGTCTCTGGCATCTCTATAACAAAAAAAAAAAAGCCCCTAAATCATGCAGCAGACATAGTCACTAGTCAAGTGCCTTCCGGCACCGTCACTGAGGCAAAGAAAAAAAAAATCCTCTTAGCCATACCAACATCTACTGCCACAGCCTCCAGAGACAGCACAGAATCAATTTTCAAAACATGACACAGTCGTGGATAAAGTACTGCTCATACCAACCTGCCTTCAATGATACCAATAGTGACTTCACAGTTTTCCTAATCCCAAAGCAAAATGTTTGTGTACATGATTTCATTAATTTAATGAGTGCATACAATTTTCTCAAATAAGAATGACCCTCCTCCGGCATTTTTTTGTAGTACTGGGAATTTTACCCAGTGCTCTTACACTGAATTATATCCCCAGCACACTCCTCCATTTTTTTTTTTTAAACTCGAGACAGGGTCTCCCTAGGTCTTGAAATTGCCCAGGCTGTAATTTGCTATCGTCCCCTATCTTAGTTTCCCAGAGTTTCCAGATTACAGGGCTCAACCACCACGCTTGGCACTAAAATAATATTTGATCGTCTACTTCTAGTAATGTATGAAAGCTATAGTTGACAGTGTCAAGTATCTACACTTCCCATACTCAAAATTTTATTATTTTCAAATCTATAAATATAGAAATGCCTTGAAAATGTATAAAGTATTTTGTGTGCTCTGTAATAATAAGATATATTTGTCAATGTAGTAGATAACCATTGAATATATCTGAGAAAATTCATGAAATTGTCATTTCACATGCCTTTCTCTTCTACACCACCATAGGTACAGTTTATAATCCTTTCAACTAGCTTGATTTTGTTTTGTTAAAGACAATCATAAAGAAACTTGAATACTAGACAAAAGACATTCACCAGTTTCTTTTTTTAATGTTCCCCCCTCATTGAGGGCACAAAGCAGAAAAACTTGTAGCAAACAGCATGAATTTTTTGCTTGAAAACAAAACTGGGATTTCACTTAGGAGTAAGTGTGTGTGTGTGTGTGCCAACGTGAAAACAGTTGTTTACTCGAATTTCTCAAGCCCCGCCCCCCCAGCGAGTCAGAGTAGCCTTAAGCTTGAAACATTATTACAACAGATGTAAAAATCCTCAGTAATTTCCCCATGAAACAGCTAATACAGATCAACGTGATTTTCTAGTGAGCCTGCCAGAATACATTAGGAACAAAGTGTACCCTACAGATACCTAAACAAATTAACATGTTGTATAGTATTATTTGATAGTATCCAACTACATTTTGTAAAATTTTCTGCCAGAATTTTCTATAATAATTTTAGCCTTAGAATTCTTCATATGAAGTCATTTTGGAGACAGTAATTAAATACCAAACCTAATTATCTGTTAAGGGCATAGTTTGCCTCTGAAAATAAAACCAAATTGTCAGCACCTAGAACTATAAAGAGATTCTCCTGAATTTTCTGTTGTTAATCAAAGGCAGTTTTAAGGACAAATGATTGTTTTGTAGCAAACACTGAATATGTGGATTTTTTTTATATATGTATATGTATATATAGTGAACGCAGATTAATGGACAAATTAATGCACATCAATAAGTAGAAACATTTATTGAGGTTACCTTATCACTGTACCTAATCTATAAATTCAGTGGCCGAACAACAAAAGATTACAGGTCTTCAATATGTTTATAATCGAGTCTCAGTTTTTATAAACCATGATGTTCTGTGAAAATGTAATGCTTCTCTCGTGCTTTGCATTTAAATAATTAAATGTAAAACAAAAAATACAAAATTTTGTGTAGATTTTGGGTAATCTGATCGGACTTCCGGAGTCATGCAGATGAGATTGACTCTTAATTACACCCCATAACAGCTGCTTGTTTTGGGGCAACTTCATCAACTTGGGGCCCTTATCTTTAAACTGAGAATAGCATTAATAGCGTTGTCACTAGAATTAAATGAGCTAATGCAGGAAAATCACTTAACATTGTGGCTACAGAAACTAGATATTTAATCCAGTTTAGATACTAACTTTATCATTATTTTTCCTTCTTCCTTGAATAACTTTGGTGGAATTTTGTCACTATGACAAGTGTATTTTGTCACAGAAGATAAATTAAAAATTCACTGCCTGTGAATGCTTGTCTCACATACCATTAATGTTGAATACCTTTTTGAGATATGATTTGTTAAAAGCAAATTCTTCTTCCCTTTTACTTTACACCATTGTCAAATTATTGCAAATTTAATTTGTTATTGCCTATTTATCCATCTGGCATTTTATTTCCCTCACCCTCATTGCTTTAAAACGAATGGCTGTATTAAGCTATGTTCTCAGGATTACACATGCAAATATCTGACTTGTATTACCAAAACTAATGATTTTGATTACATATTTCTCTGATAATAAAACCAAATAAAAAGCTTACATTATTATGCATAGCTGCTTGGCGAGACACAAGTACAATGTTGTATCAGTATTTAGGTGATAAGCAAAAAGTGTTTCAATGGCTACTGCAATATCACAAAGCAAATGTTAGTAACACAAGCGATAATTAAGGCTTCATATTATCGCTCTTTATAACCGGAGCATAATAAACCTGTGAACATATTGGCCAATGGGCAAAGCCTTATAGCTCTATTTCCCCCCTAGATGTCTGCAGGAAGATGAAGTTTGCTGAATTGCTGTATAATAAAATACAGAGCCAAAATCTATTTACTTATTGCCAGAGATTTGACGTTATGAATAATCATACTGCTTTTCACTTATTATTTATATCTTTTTTTTTTTTTTTTTTTTTTTTTTTTTTTTTTTTTTTTTTTTTTTTTTTTTTTTTTTTTTTTTTTTTTTGTGGTGCCAGGGATCGAACTCAGGCCCTTGTGCTTGCAAGGCAAGCACTCTAATCACTAAGCTAAATCCCCGGCCCTATTTATATCTCAGAAAATGTTTTCAATTCTCTTATTTCATCTTCACAGAAACTCTTGTAGCTTTGCAGAAATATGCATTTTACCACACTTTTGTGGAAAATGAACAAATGAACTAATAGAAATCACAAAGGAAACCTGATGGAACGATGGAAAGATGTGACCAGAACACAACTACTGAATTGCTTACACAGTATTGCATTGCCTCTCTGGGAAAACTGAATTTAAAATTAAATATATCTGTTGAAAACCATATTTGGAGTGTGTTAGGGACAGAATTCAGGGCCGTGTGTTTCCTGGGTAAGTGCTCTACCACTGAGCTAAATTCCCAACACCAGGAAAAACATTTTTATTGAAATATATATAAAATATTGTAAGGCATAACAGCACAATTAACTTATTTTTAACAATATGTGCACCATTGTGACTAAAATGTTGCAATAACAATAAGGTCAAAAAGAAAATCCATGATAAATTCACCTAGTAAGAGTGAAAGTAACAGTAACTTCTCCATTGACAACATCAAGACTTAATAGGTTTACCCAAGCTTTCATTTTAGTGGCTTGATTTCTAACTTTATGCTAATTGCCAAATCTTTACGTCTAGCCCTGACAGTTCCCCATAAGTCTACATCTATTGACACAAGTATGAATCAAATTTCTATCCATATATCCACAGGCATATCTTGTGTCTCAAGATTCTATCCATATATCCACAGGCATATCTTGTGTCTCAAGATTTCCAAAACTGAAATCACAGTTATATCTTCTCATTCACAGCCTGATTTAATCTTGTAATGTTTAAATTGGTATTAAAACTGTATCACTTATAATACAAGACAGAAACCTTGGAGTTATCTTGGACAATGACGGTAGTAAACAACCACACTTGAGTTACTCCTCTTTCTCAACAGGATCCGTAAATCACGTAGTTGTCCGTCATCTGTTTTCCATCTTCACGACATTGACGTAGCCCAGGCCCTCATCACTGGCTTATTGAATGTCCTTTAACTGGTTGATTCCAACTGTGATTGACAAGTTACAGAGAAGGACTATCCCAACTCTCTAATACTTTTGCTCAAGCACAGAGAGGAGGCAAAAACAACAACAATGTTCTGATGTTTGTAATGAACAGACTTTATGGATTCTGAAACATCACAGTGAGTCAGATTCAAAGGTTGATTCTACAGGTTTCTGTATCACCATATACGTCCAATGCACAACCATGTTTGGCATCACGTAGGGGGCACAGGTTTGGAAAGAGCAGGGAATTAAGAAAGGGCATGCAAATGTGGCAATTTAAAGATGAATGTGAGACATACCAATCCCTAAAAGTACTTCTCAACCTTTTTAATGCCAAAATGGCTCCTAAATGATAGGGAAGTTTGTTCCTTGTTTCAGCCAATTCAGGATCCTCTCTTAGCCATTCAGAGTCTCACAGTCCTCTGAAGATGAGCTCCCCACTGTGGGGATGAGAACATTCGAGTGTAACTGAGTTACTATCACGTGGGGACAAGCCAGCTCTGGGTTTCAGAAACTTGAGCTAATATCTGGCCTAAGTACACCTGTATCCTATGGACATCGGGCTTCAGTGCATTTAACTTGCTTTTCTGTTCCACTTTTCTCAATAGCGTTTCCCTTGAACTACCTCTGTGCCCTGAGATTTCCAGGACTCTTCTATTTTCCCTTGTTATTGCAAAGCCAAGAGAAGTACAATGTGGTCCTTTACAGTCTTTCTTCCCCACTGCGCTACTGCAAAATATGTACATTTACTGTGGCACCCTAAATCCTGGCAACTCAGGAATGTGATACGTATTTCTCTTCTGGTCTTGCCCCTATTCCTGCTTCTTGTGTTTCAGACTACAAACTTAGGGGAAGTTTCTATTTGCAGCCTTCCCTTTGGGATTTGGCATCTTGCAGTTAAGGTAGAGAAGGGAAGAGGGTTTTTCTCAGGGATCTACTCTAGCCTAAGGTAGTTCGCAAAATGTTCTGTACAATGCTAGTTAGTGAACACACATCATTACAGAACATACTGTCTCTGTCTTGAATACTTGCCTACGATTGTCCTCTGAAATCATGACAACAAATAAAGAAATACGTTTTCCAATAAAATGGTCTGCAAGCTGAGGGCCAGGGCTCTGTATTTGGGGATTCCTGCCAAGTCCTTGCAGAAAACACTTGGACTCAATCTTGTTCCTTTGATGATCTGCCGGGTAATTAAGTGCATCCATGTCTCCGTAAGAGTCAAACTGCACAATTAAACCTTTTCAGACTGTATCAAATATCTTGGTGTCGATGGATGGCGACAACTTTGTCTATGGAGTTACGGAGTTTTCTCATGGTTTTACAAACTGCTTCTTACAATATCTCTCATTTATCCTAAAAACATCTCTACACTAGGTCCAAACAACTTCTGGTGTCATTCTATTTTTAGAAATGAAAAT
>PVJO010016807.1:0-40814 GCA_004026905.1 Hystrix cristata
CAAATGAAGTACTCATGTTTAAGGAACTTATAGATATATACAAAGACTGGGGAGGCCATTCCCCCTATACCTAATGAAAACAAACTCTCAGGAAATGACTTAGTACTACTCATATCATTTTAGTGTGAATTTAAGCACAATGTGAAGTATCTTCAGTAGCATTTCAGGTTTCCCTTCCTAATTATGGGACATCAGGCTTCCCCCAAGTCTTCAGGGTTCATACATGACTTGTGGATGGTGTATGTGAGGGGGCAGAGTTGCGTGGACATCAAGCCCACTGATGGTGCGTATTTACTTCTCACCTATTAACTTGCCACAGCTCTGCTCTAGAAAGTATGAGGGACCAGCTCCATCAAGGGGCTAGAGCAGGAATGCCACTAAAGCTGGGCTGTGCTGGTCGGTCCCACAGCCTGCCTGTGTTAGTCAACTTTGTGTTACTTGAATGAAATACCAGAGGGATAGAATTTAAAGAGAAAGGGTTTATTTAGCTCACTGGTTTGGAGGTTCGAAGTCCAAGATCAGAGAACTCCACTGTTTGGGGTAGGAGGAAGGGAGGGAAGGAGAGAAGAAAGGAAGGGGAGAGGGTCAGGGACAGAGAGAAGAGGGAGAGTAGTGGTAGACTGAGGTCCTTTGAAGTGCTGCCTCAGTGACCTAAGGAGCTCCCTCTAGGTCCCACCTCCTAAAGGTCCACAGCATCTCCCAACATGGCTACCCTGAAGGCCTGGAGACCAAGCCTTTACATACAGACCTTTGGGGACAGGCAACATCCAAACCACAGCACTGGCCTTCATCTTACAGAGACCAGGAAATCACTTCTGGAAAGATAAGCATGTCCATGGATGAGGTCATGGTCTCTGGGAGCCTGAAAGAAACTGACAATAAGAAATTTATTTATAGAGAAGATTTTAGCCTGATTGGAGGATCAAGAAGAGACAGAAGCCAGGAAGCTGGCATGAAAGAAAACAGTCTTTAAATTAAAAAAAAAAAAAAAAGTCCATTCAATTATTTACAGTGGGTTACCTAGCATACAAATCTTTGTGGGTCTCTGCTGTGCACTAGTACAATGGACCACTTTTAATGTATTTTTAAAATTCAGGTCAATTTTAGTGTGTTCGATTGTAAAGTGATGTGTGAAGTAAAATATAAGCAAAACAACTTGCTGTGTTCTTTGGTGCAAGCAACATTCAAAGGCACTGGGGGTCTACATTACTAATTCTGAGGTAAACTCTCATTCCAGTCTGTGCTTATTTTTTCCTGGCTTGTATATTTCTTTTGTTCCAAAGTTTAGCATGAGATCTACTGAATTATTAATTCTCTGAAGAAAGTAAATAAGTTGGCTCTCTATCCAGTCAAGGACGTCTAGATTATCTTTATGATGGTCAATGGCAGTAGTTCCTCTTTTCCTCCTTCTCCTCTGCTTCTTCAAAGTAAAAATTATATACATTTAAGGTGTAAACTTAATGTTTTAATAGATGTGTACATTGTGAAATGGTCACCACAATCAAGTTACCATTCTTTTGTGTGTGTGTGTGTGTGTGTGTGTTTGTGGGTGTGTGTGTGGGTGTGTGGCACCGAGGAGCGAACCAAGGGCTTCGCGATACTAAACACACTCTACCACTGAAGCTTCATCCTCAGCTCTTAACGGAAGTACTATTGACTGTCGCAGACCTCTTGGCCTTTGGGTAGACACAGGGTGGAGACTGCTGCTTTCTTCCTCAGATTTACTGGGCACTGAGCATCCAATGGGATGACAGCTGGGCATTTGCTTTACATCGTCTCTTTTCTCTAGGTCTGGAATGAGGTCCGGAAGCAAGAAGGGATCTAAAGTCCTCTACGTTAATGTGGGGAGCCCGAGGGAAAGGACCGTCAGAGCGCAGTCCATTGACCAAGATTTGTGTGAGGAAGATTCGGAATGGTGCTCTCTATATATGCAGTCTTGTTCTCCTTTTCCTGATTTCTCCTCCCTGCTACTTTCCTCTGGCACCTGTCCTGTGCAGGCAGGAGTTTTACTGCATATTATGAAATGTTCCTTTTCATATGTGCTCTCACTTCCCCTTCTTTTTCAGTCCTTCTTTTGTTTTTTTTCATTTGTCTAACACAATCTGTCAGGAGGCAGGATGTACTAGATGCCGGAGCACGGAAGCTATTAGGCGGAGGCTCTGCTCTCAGCATGCTTTTTAGAGGGGGAAATTCACCTCCTGTTTCTTGGATCATGCAGGAGGAAGATTTCAGATGGATCAATGACTTATTCCTTCATTCATTCCTTAAGTTGTCCGCAAACAGTGAGGATTTGCCCGGATCTAGTTAGGGGGCTACTTTTAAAGAATGAGATAAGAGTAGACACACCTTATTCAATTTCTTTTTAAGTTATTAAAGAGATATAGAGATTTTTGCAGGGATCCTTTGAGATGGGCACAAAAGGGCAATTGGTTCTCGCAGTAACAAGATGGGCCTTTACCGGGGTGCAGTGGGATATTAGCTAGTGGGCTGGTGAGTTGATTTACATTTTGTGCACAGACAAAAGGAAAGCAGACAGGGAGATGGAGAAAAGGGAATGATAAAAAGAAGACAAGAGATATAAAATCAATAACTGTAGAAATGACCAGTGAGGCCTGGAGGATTTTCTTGTGCAGAGTGTCACCTGCTCTGTCATGTTTCCTTGTGTGCCCTGTTGAGGACAGGTGACTGGATGGAGAGAAGCCACATCTTCCATTTCAGAAACTGATGAATGCTGAGACTGCTGAGTGGTGACAGCTCTTCCTGGCTCTTCCCTGCTCCTCTTTCCCCCCGTAGCTTTTCCTCCCGGTGAGGCAGGGGAGTCTGGGTCAGAAGGTCAGCCTGGAATTTCTGGTCAGCACCCTCTTCAGAGCTTCCTTCACCGCCTTGTTCTTCAGGCTGTAGATGAAGGGGCTGAGCAGGGGGCTCACCACGCTGTACTGCATGGATACCACTTGCTCCAACACTGAGCCGGATGCCGGAGTCAGGTACCTTGTGGGGAATTGCAAAGATGAGCACACTGAGCTCAGGATAATTGCCACACAACACTTGGCAGCAACGCTTCATTCCATCCCTGCTAACTGCAAAGGCTTCCTCAGAGCTGAGCTGACTGCCACTGGTGGTAGCATGTGGAAGTGACTGTTTCTTGAGAAATCAGTCGTTTCTGCTCTCAAATGCCCACAAACACAAGTGATCTTATGATGACAATACGAATTTTCCTCTTTTTCTGTGTATACAAGAGTAAAGACATACATGTTCTCATCTTGTAATGATTGTTCACAATGGCCATTGTTCCCAACATTTATGGCTCTGGAAATTACCCTCAGAATTGTAGCATATAATTTTTATAATACTGAGGGGAATAGGGCATGGTGGCACATGACTATAATTCCAGCACTTGGAAAGCTGAGGGAGGAGGATCCCTGTGAGCTCTAGGCCAGCCTGGGCTACATAGTGAGTTCAAGGTCAACCTGAACTACATAGCAAGTCCTGTCTAAAAAACAACAACAACAAAAAAAAAATGGTGCAACAAACATTTGTTCTTTTGTTGCATTTTTCTTTGGCTTGGAATGGATTCCAACACTGGTAAATAAAGCAGGAGATAACAAGTGTTATGCAAAACATAAGATCCAAGTTAAGAAGATTAAGTTTGGAGACCTATCTTGTTAAGTATCACTGGGGCTATTCCTCAAAGAAGTGGTGGAACTATCATCACTGGAATAAATACAGATGGTACCATAACTGTTCTTTGTGGATTTTAGTGTGTCTGGTTTAAAAGATATTCATTTTACCAAGTTTTAAAGATCATTTAACTTATCCCTTCTATTTCTGTGAAGTAGTAGAAGTCTCATTGTCCCTTTAAGGCCCAGGAGAAGTTAAAGGGAAATAAATCTTCAGGCTCACAGGAACTCTCCTGAATTACTCTTTATTTCTCATCTTTACCGTCTTGCTTCCCTCCAACCCACAGAAGGTGAGAAAAGTATTCAGCGATTTCTGCAAGTTCATTAATAGCAAGCACAGGCATTACTCATTCTTTCTCCTGGAGAGGGAGGACTCTTTAGCTAAAGATGTTTATGTTTGAGAGAAGCCTGGTGGGAAAGAGCATGAAACTTCATTCAATTGGCTTTCAACCAGCTTGTTCTTGGACCTTTGAGAAATTGCCCAAGTACTTACAAAACTCAAATTCTTTATCTGAAAACAGGGTTAATAATATTCACTCTTTTCTTTTCCTTTGACATCTCACTATGTAGTCCAGGTTGACCTTGAGCTTACAACATAGCCCAGGCTGGCCTCAAACTCACAGCAATCCTCCCGGCTCAGGCTCCAAATCCTGGGATCAAAGGCCTGCACCACCACATCTGGCTTAATAATATTAACTGCTGTGGTAAGATGCATCCTAAAGGGGCTGGGGATTTAGCTCGGTGGTTAGAGTGCTTCTTCAGCAAGCACAAGGCCCAGAGTTTGATCCCCAGTACAAAAAAAAAAAAAATAGGTGAGTCAGATGCATACTAAAATGGAGTGCCACAGGTAGAGAAGTGGGTGTACAACAGGCGCTTCATAAAGAGCTATAACATAAGCTTTGGAGACATCATCTTCCAGTAGGAAAGAAAGATGGTATTGATTTTGAAAATGCTGCATCACTTTTTGTCTACCACTGAATAAAAACATAGCAAAGGTTCTTTAATTTCCTCGTGAACATCCCCAAATCATATGTTAATGAAGTAGAAAAATATTTAGTCTTTTTCTAAATTCATTTTCCAAAATACTCAACTGAGCCACAAAAAGAAAATGGATTCTTTAAAACCATAAAGTTAGTCTACAGCACAGGCAGAGTCAGAGACTAAGCTTTCTGAGTTCAGTATGATTCTTTTCCTGCTACATTGCAGTGCTCTGTTCTATAGCTAAA
Organism: Hystrix cristata; assembly: GCA_004026905.1. Lineage (NCBI taxonomy): Eukaryota > Metazoa > Chordata > Mammalia > Rodentia > Hystricidae > Hystrix > Hystrix cristata. The sequence goes on from PVJO010016807.1 coordinate 4,904, forward strand.
AGTCACTTGGAGTGTGAAATATGACACATTGACATTTAGGAGGGACAGTTTGACATACCTGAAAATTCCTGAACTATAAAAGATGCTGACCACAAGGAAATGAGAAGAGCAGGTGGAGAAGATCTTGCTCTGACCTGTAGCAGAGTTGATCCTCAGGGCCGTCACGATGATACGGCTGTAGGAACCCAGAAGTAGGACAAGAGTGCCAAGGCCCAGGACCACCATGGTGGCCAGGATGGAGGCGACACTACTGTAGGGGTCAGAACAGGCCAACAAGAGCACTGGGGGCAGCTCACAGGCAAAACCGTGGATGAGGTTGGGGCCACAGTAACGCTGCTGAGCTAGGAGGAGAGTGTTAATTAGGCTGGCACTCATTCCTACGGCCCAGGATGCACCCACCAGACCGGTACATACCCTCCTGTTCATGGCCACCGCATACAACAGTGGGTGGCACACAGCCTGGAACCGGTCATAGGCCATGACAGAAAGGAGGCAGGCTTCAGTGGCCCCTGAAAATATGACCAGGAAAATCTGGGCAAAACACTCATGGAAGGGTACTGTCTTCCATTTAGAAAGAAGGTTTGCTAGCAGTTTAGGCACAATGACTGAGGAATAGAAAGCATCCAGGAAGGAGAGATGTCTCAGGAAGAAGTACATGGGAGTATGCAGATGGGAATCCGTATAGGTAATTAGCAGTATCAGCAGGTTCCCCACGAGAGTCAAAAAGTAAATTATTAAAAATAGCACAAAGAGTAGTACCTGGATCTGTGGGTTGTTAGATAGGCCTAGGAGAACGAACACAGTGACTGTAGTCTCATTGCCCGCTTCCATGGGGCATTCAAGAATCCCTTCAGAGGGGCAAGGACTGAAAAGAACGCTCAAATGGGCTCTTGGTATCGGAGCACGAGGGATGAGGCATTGTGAGTAGAGCTCCAGGAGTGGCCCCAGCGGATCATGCAGCAGAGGCGGCCCTGCCGTGTCAGCCCGCGTTGGCACCTCCCCGTTCAGGACAGCAACCTGTCGGCCGACGTGGAAAAGGTGCAGAGGGAGAGCGTGGAGACTCACACCTGGAAAGGAAAGAGATGAGCACAAGGATTACCCTAACCGGAGGAGGGAAGGAAGGAGCTGAGGATGGACTGCAGGACCCAAAGAAGTTCTGTTCTCTGGTTCCAAAGGGAACTGAGCTCAAGCCTCAAGCACACTGATTGGCGGAGTGAATCAACAACAAACGTTCGGCTGTCCTTCTGCCTGACAGCCTGCGATGGATGTTTAAATGACCGACACAAGTATTGTGACACCTGATGATGGAGCAAATCCTTTCTCTCTCCCTACAAACTTGTGAATAAGTCATTGTGCTTTTCATTTTTTTTTTAATTTACCAAGAACACGTATTGGTACATTGTATACATAGTGATCACATTCGTCATAGTTAATTTATACCTGTACATGATACAACTAGGTGCGATTCTCATTTTTAAAAACTGGGAAAGCAGATGTATTCCAAAGTTCATTCTACCTTCATAATTCTAAAGACGGGGAAATGATCTCCCTTCAGTGATGCTGGTGCTGAAATCAAACCTCTTCTCTCCTTCTGTGCGAACTCAAGCAGATGTAGTATGTGACTGCTGGTTTCACGGAAGCCACAGAGCGGGAGGGCCTCGAAGCAGAGGTGAGGGCTGCATCCCTCAGACACTCCGATGCCTTCCCATTCCAGGGTTCTGTGACTCTGCGATGTCCTTCCTCTCTTCATTGTGATCCTGGCACATAACACGAGTCTACAAAGATGGGGCTATTTTCTGATTTGGTGCAGGTGGGTTTGATAAAGCCAAATCAGACTTGGACCAACTTCTGTGCATTACAGAGGCACCCACCTCTGTGGAAAAGGGAGGAGAAATAAGGAAACGCGCTGGCAAAATGTACCATTAGAGGGTTTATTCTAGCTCAGAGGAAGGTAAAGTGTCCCCCTTTCCTCCCCCCGATGGCTAACTCAGAAAGGATATAAAGGAAAATCTGATTTCTTTTTATGCCTTGCCCACTCACAGGTTCCCAGAGTGGTTAGTTCTTGAGAAGGTAGATTTCAGTGAGATTTGTCTTCACCAGGACTCTGTAGGCCAACAACAGCTGTCCTTGGTAGACAACACCTGTGTAGCATTTTTCCAACACCGGCGCAGAAACTACAGACTTGACTAAGGTTCTAGTGTGTTCCCTTCACTTTATCCTTCCTTTTGAGGATGTAGAGGAGGAACTTACGAGCAAGACAATATCCCCATTGTCTTTCTGACTCTGCTTTCCCAATAACAATGGCCAGAGGGACTTGAGCTCAGCTCTAGACCTTGGAGAGTGAGGGAGTCCCTGGAGAGATCCTTCAGGAGGAGCTCTGCCCTGTTCTGAGTGGCTTCTCCAGGGTCAACTACTCCTCCCCTGTATTACTCTTGTTTCAGTGGATTACATCACATAAGAGGGTTCTGGGTGGTGAATAATTTATTTTTTAGTTCTATTGAATTTAAAAGCATTTTTAAGAAGGTAATGTACTTTATTACTTTTTGGACTAGTTTTAGGTTCACAGAAAAATCGAGCGAAAGGTACAGAGATTTCCCATTTAGCACATACACTGCCTCACTCACCATCGACATCCTCCATCACAGTCATGCCTTTGTTATCATCAGTGAACCGATGCTGACACGTCATTATCACCAGAAGTCCTTAGCATTTTCTAGGGCTCACTCTTGGTGTCACGCCTTCTGTGGCTTTTGGACAAATGCCTAATGTGATCCGGCCACTATTATACTATCATTCTGAGTAGTTCTACTGCTCTCCAAGTGATTTATTCTCTCCCTACTTATCCCTCTCTCCCTCAACCCCTGACAATTTTTGGTATTTCCTGTCTCTATAATTCTACCTTTCCTAAAATGTCATGGAGTTAGAACCATTCTCTAACCACCTTGGACTGGCTTCTTCTATTTAATGTCCCTCCATATCTCTTCATGGTGGATAGCTCATGACTTTCTAGAGCCAAGCAATATTTCATTGTCTGAATATGTCAGTTTATACACTTAGCTACTGAAAGACATTTTGGTAGTTTCAAAGTTTTGGCAATTATAAAGCTGATAAAAACATCCATGTGTAGTTTTTTTCTTTTGCTTTGTTTTGCTCTGTTGTGGTTTTTTTTTTTTTGGTGTAGACATAAGTGCTCAACTCCTTTGAGTAAATACCAAGGAATGTGACTGTTGGATCAGATGGTTAGAAGTAGCTTAGTTTTATAAGAAACTACCAATTCACTTGCTAAGTTGTGGTTCCATTTTGAATTCCTACCAGCAAGGGATAAGAGTTCCTGTTGTTTGACATTGTCTCCAGCTACAAGTATTTTTGAAAAAGCATTTTACACTATTTTCAACTTAAAGATTATTCATGTTGAACACATATGGTAATGTAGCCTACTCAAATATAAAGGTTAAGAAGCCAAAATAATTCTAGATCTGCTTTGTTTCAGATTACTGTGATGGTGCCAAAACAAGCATAAAACAGCAATCCAACTATAATATTACAATCTCTTTGATGCACTGGATTATGGGTTGGTCAAACATCATAATTTACATGGGCATAGCAATGATGCAGGAACTCAGAACATGCTGTTCTCAAGTCACGTACTTCTTCAGTAACATAAGGAGCAAAATTTAGTATTTCTGACTTGATAATATACCGTTAAATCCAGGACTAGTTATTATCTGTGTCAGCTTTTTGTTACTATAACAAAATCAACTTTATAGAGACAAGGTTAATTTTGGCTCATGATTTTTGGAGGTTTCAGTCCATGATCAATTGGTCCCTCTGCTTTTGGACTCTTGGTAAGGCAGTATATCATGGTAGAAGTGTGTGGCCTAGGAAAAATCACTCACCTCATGGATGGATTGTCAAAAGGAGAAAAAAGGGAGACCAAGTTCCCATAACTCCTTCAAGGCATAACCCTAATGACCTAAAGATTGCCCACTCAGCTCTATGTCTTAAAGTTTCTACCATTTCCAAGTAGCACGAGCTGAGAATCAAGCCGTCAGTACACAAATCACTAGGGAGGCTCCCCAGCCGGACTGCCAGCTGCAAGGACCTGCCTAGCTTCGTCGGGCGGCCCAGGAACAGCGTGAACAGCCTTCTAATCAGGAGAATAGGGCGGGCTGAGGTGAGACAGTTTTGCAGGCATTGTGCGGCCATGCCTACACCCCGGCCCCACACCTGGGGCACAGAGCTGGCCCGCACACCAGCAGGGTCTGGATCCATCAACATATATGCATAAGGTTGGGGACTCAACACAGGTAACACTGTCTTCTGCTATTCCCGCAGCCTTTTTTTTTTTTTTTGCTTGTGTGTATGTTTTTTTTTCTTCTTCTTTCTCCTCCCATTGTCCCTCTTTTAGCCTTTTTCTTTGTTACTTTCTTTTCCCTTCCCCTCTCTGAAGCCATCATTACCAAGCAGAGCCAACCATGACCTTGTCATTGAAGATAACCCTGGAGGCCTAAAGGTCGTAAGAACCAAGAAATACATATACCCAGAAGAAACCGCAAAAACAGACATTCCCGAGGAGGACACTATTACCTATCTTTTTGTAACCTCATACAAAGAAAATATCAAACCAACTCGGAGAACAAGCTAAGAGGGGTAAAGTACATATGTATACAAAGAAAATGACCAGACATAGAAGCAAAACGCAACCCCAGATCCCCAGCCCACCCAGAATAAATACAGAGGACAATGACATCAAGGATGTCAGAAGACACCCAAACTCTCAGAGATGATAGCAACAGAAGTTGAAAAACAGATAGGCTCAGCAATAGAGAACATCAGGGTAGAGGTAATAGACCAGGTCAGGAAAGAGATGACCAACATAATGAAAGATTTGCTTAGTGAGTTCAGGGTAGACACAGATAAAAAAACAGAGGAACTAAGAAAAACAATCAAAAATTTGAATATACAACTTAGCAAAGAAATGGAGCCCATGAAACAGATCCAAACAGATATCCAAGAAATAAAAAACTCGCTGGAAAGTATATGAAGCCAAATGAATGAGAGCGAACATAGAATCTCAGAACTAGAAGACAGGTCAGCAATTAGTGAGAATGAAAAGAAAAGACCTCTTAAAAATAGCTAGAGAATATGAAAAATCAATACAACATCTGCAGATGATGCAAAGAGGAACTATATAAGAGTGATAGGAGTGAATGAAACAGGAGGAGACAATACAAAGGATCTAAAATGATGTAAATATTAAAGAAATCCAGTTATTGACTTACAGCTAATGTGTACTAAATGCAACAGCCATCTCTGTGCCTATGGTAGAAAAGGATTCAGCACCAACTTATGAGTTAACTATCAAAAGATTAACAAAGCTTTATGGTTATACTATTAATGATTTAGGGTTTGGCAATGAGGGGATGCAAAAGGAAAACTTTGACACCTTAAGCTCTATCATATGAGAAAAAGGAGGAGAAATAAGTGGTACAAAAGATCTTACTGGGGAATAGAAGACTATCTATAGAATTCAGTAAAAGTAGAACAAAAAAACTGGCAAGAAATAGAAGGTTAAAAAAAGGTAAAAAAAAGAAAAAAGAAATAGAAAGTAAAAGAAAAAGAGGGAGAAAAAGAAAGCAATTAGAAAGGAAGTAAACATAAGAGAGAGGTAATTAAGGGGAGAATATTTAAAAGGGAGAAGAGGAAAAAAATAGAGAAATAAAAGAAGAAAAAGAGATTAGAAGCAAGGCTGAATGACAAAAAAAAGATTGCCAAAGCCTGAGGAAACTGGTGGAGAACACAGGAGGGATGGAAAGAAGAAAAAACAAAAACAGGAAGAATACAAAAGACTAAAAACAATGTTCACAGTAACAATAACAACAACAAAAACAATAAAAAGAAACCACATGAACAAAGAAAAAAAGAAATTTCTTGTGAATTTGAGCCTGTGGTTATCTTCTGGGGTCTACAGTTCTGTGGCAGTGTCCAATTCAAGGTGTGACTCTGCTCTCCCTGTACACAAAGGAGGCAGTTGGAGCCCAAATCCATGTTGGGTAATCACCAGCAAGTCGGCAATAGAATTGAGGCAGAATGCTGGTTCTGGGACTTTCACGTCCACGGAAATGCAGGCTGAACCTCACCTCTAGTGATGAGGTGGGGCCTGAGTTGTTTCATTTACAACACTCTGGGTGTCTCTTGCCAGTCTGACCACTGCTCCCTGACTGTGGCCATCTCCCATGGTTGCTGCTCACCCAGTCACTGTGGGAATTTAACACTGGCAGCCCTGAGATGATGTCAACCTGAGGCTGCTCTGAGTCAAAGGTTCGGTTGGCCCCCCCTCGAATGGTGTATGACCAAACACTCTCCATGGGAGACGGCAGGTCCTTGGACTGCAGTCACATACCAGCTGTTGAAGTACACAGCATCCACTGCTCTATTCCACTGGTGCGTTTCTCCCTGAAGCCCTCTGGAGTTGCCTGCTTTCACTGTCTCTATAGATCTGGTCTTCCTTTCTTGGGAGCCAGGAGCCAGGAGCAAGGGAGAAAGTGCAGATTGCCCTTTCCTCTTTCTGCATTGTATTTTCCCTCTTCGATTTCTCTGTAGGCTCCAATTTTCCCATCAGATCTTTCCTGGGTCCCAGGGATCCACCTCCCTCCTCCTTTTCTTCTCCAAGTTGTTATTTTCCAGAGTCTGGATTCCAAATCTTGGAGGGGCTAATTTGTTGCTGCTTAGTGCTCTGCCATCTTCCCAGAAGTACTTTTTTTGGTCTTTTTGAGACAGGTTTCACTATGTAGTTCAGTTTTTAATTCACTATGTATTTCAGGATGGTCTTGATCTCACAGCAATCCTCCTACCTCAGCCTCCTGAGTGCTGGGATTACAGGCATGTGCCACTATATAAGCATACATATAAGCATACATATATGCACCACTATATAAGTATACATATATGCAGTACCTAGGGTTGTTATAAAGACAGAAATTATAATGATGGTTGCCAAGGAATGGGTAGAGCAGGGAACAGAGAATTGCTGTTTAGTTGGAGCAGAGTTTCAGTTTTGCAAGATGAAGAGTTCAGGAGATGGACGGGAATGACAGTTATAGAAGAATGCAGAAGTACTTGTGCCACTGAACTTAAAAATGGTTAAGGTGGTAAACTTTATACTATTTGTATTTTACCACACTTATTTTTAAAAAGCACGATGTGTTATCACTTCCCACCCACTTGAATCTCTAAAACCAAAATACTAAAACACTAAATGATGTTAAGGATGTTTTGCAAATAGAAATTTCATACATTGCCCTTGGGAAAGCAAAAGAGCATAACTTTGGAAAAATATTGGGTTATTTCTAATCACGTTTAACTTACAAGTACCTTATATCCTGAAAGTCCATTTCTAAGTTCATACTCAGTATAAATTAAAGAATATTTCTAAAATAAATAAATAAATAAAAGTTTTAGAGGATTCAACATGGCTACATGGTTGAAGAGAGGAAGAGTCAGAAACTCAGAGACTGACTAAAAATGCAGGTAATTGGAAGAAGGGGAAAGACATACAGCTTATACAAAAAAAAACCAATTTGAAAGAAGAGACTTGTAAAGCAAACAAAACATACACGTCAGAGTTTAAAAGAGGGGAAGCTGTCTCGCAGGGTCTCCACCCTCACCCAGCACAGGAACAGCAATTTTGAGAACCTCCCAAATAGCTGCAGGGTTGCAAGCAGTGTGGCAGAGTCTAACTTCACAAGATAAACTTGGAATATATGGGCCCCTTCATCTCATTGTCCCCTCTCCAAACACAGAGGAGGCTGCAAGTTGGCATCATTTTCACCAGTCCACACCAGAGGCAAGTGATCAGTAAGAAGGGCAGCTCCCTCCTCACCTACCAAATCTCAGATTCTGAGAGGATAAAAAAGTGATTACCGTTTGTGTCAGGAGTCTTCAAAATTGGGTCCCGAGCACACCCGAGTGACCTCTGGATGACTTGGCATAGTTTATCCCATGCCAATGGGGACATTTATCTGGCACACAGAGCTAATGCTGGTCTTGTTGGAGTCCTTACTCAGCACCCCAAACATGCTTGAGCCTACACCAGCTCTCATTGCCCTGCTCCTATCTAAGAACTGTCAGAGACTCTGACATCCAGCACCAGTCCAGCAGCCTGGGTTTACATGGGGTGTTCTAATCCTGCATGATACACTGATACATTTGGACTGTAGCAGCATCGACTCAGCACCATGTGTACTAGCTCCACTCTGGGTGTATTGGAGTCACCATCCTGCATTCTGCTAATCCTGGGCATAGTCCCTGCCTGACACAATAGGCCAGTCCTCTGCCTGGTTAGCAACAAGGGTTAAGGGCCTGCTTGTTTGACCCAGTACTCTGGGTGCCCGTGACACACTGCCCAGAACCCTGCACCCTCACTGGGCCTTCAGGAATCCCCCCACATTAGTCTTGGGCACACCTGTATCTCCTCTAGGCACCCTTAAGTGACAGGAGCCTCCACCTGGCATATGGAACCAGTCCCACAAAGACACCAGAATATATATTGGGTAACCAAGTGCTGGTCCTCAACTAGCGGGAAACCATGACAAGAGCCTCAGAACCAAGGCCCCACACCTTCCGTGCCTGCTACCCCAGATTGAACAGCTGCCACAAACAGGGGGTTACATAGGGAGGCTCCCTCGAGCTGAGTAACCTCCATGCAAATTCACAGACTGTAAAGAGGGGAAAGAGGACTGTGACTTGTAAGATTACAGACTAATGGCTAGGTAGAAAACACTCTTCTGGAAATACATAGGAAATTTTGTCTCTTTTTTTTCTTTTCTGCTCTATTCATTTTTTTTTTTTTTTTGTGGTGCCGGGGATCGAACTCAGGCCCTTGTGCTTGCAAGACAAGCACTCTAATCACTGAGCTAAATCCTCAGCCCCCCCTGCTCTATTCATTTAAGCCAATTTTGGTTTATTTTGTTTGCTGCTCTATTGGTACTTTTTTTTATTTTTTACTGTTTTTTCTTTTGGTGGAGGTTGGCATTTTACCACCCCTTTTCTTACCCCTCTCTTTTAAATATTACTTTGTAATTACTTATTTAAATAGGCCCCCCTTTTATTCTCTCTATATCCCTTCTTTTCTCACTTTCTCTTTCAACTCATTCTTCTAGTATTTTTTCTGGTTTTCTTTTCCTCTAGTTTAATCTCTACTCCCTATTATTTATCATTTTTCTAGCTAGTCTTCCCTGTTACTGTTATCTAATTCCACTAATTTCCCTTTACTCCTTAACATGACCTTTTACATTAATCTTACACATTCTTCACATCTTCCATTGATTTTCCACAACTTTTTTTTCTCTTTTTACTTCATGCTTCCATACCCATACTACTTACCCTTATGAATCTATAGGTAGTTAACTCTATCTTACTACAATTTAATATTGTTCTACTATGAAAGGAGGTAAAATTCTCTATTGAATGGATATTTACTATATATAATTTTCTGATTGGTCTTATATTTTGTTATATAAATATAGATTTTGTACCTAAGGTTAAAGGTGACAAAGTGTCAGTTATTATACTTTGTCATTATCCAGTTTGTGCTTGATGCTATTGTTATTGTTGACTGTATTACTTTTACCAAGGTGACATAGTTCTTGTAATCAATTGATCTTCCTTGTTTGCCAATACCTATACTGTCCAGGGGTCATAAATAATACTACAGTTCAGTACCAAAGAACTGGGTGCTAAGCAAACAGGCCACAACCTCTCAGCCCTAATAAATGGAAGAGGTAGAATGCTGAGACAGACTCAAAAGCCAAAAGCCAGATAAACCTAGAAGATGCCTCTGAAAAGTAGTCATTACCTAAAGAGGTATTGTTACTAGTAATAAAGCTACATACCATAAGCAACTTACAATTCTCAACACAGAAAACAAAAAAAAAATTGAAAATGACAAAACACGGAAGCAAAATGCACCCCAAGCCCCCAATTTGCCCAGAGCAAATACGGGGGCCATTGAGGAGAAAGAAATAAAAAGCCACCCAGCTGAATTTTCTGAAATGGTAGCAGTGGAAGTAACAAAGCAGATGAATAAGACTCTTGACAAATTCAAAGCTGAAATAATTATGCAGATAATTAAGGAGATGATGACTATAATGAAGGAAATAGTGAATCTGAAGTAGATATGGATTCTCAAAAAACAGAGGAGCTTAAGAAAGACATAAAAAAAAAAAGAAAGACATGAAGACCACGAATGTCCAACAAAAAAAGGAACTGGATTCCATAAAAGAGAATCAAACAGAAATCCAGGAGAGGAAAAATTCTATTGAAAGTATACCCAGGAAAGCCAATCAGAGTGAAGATAAAATATCAAATCTAGAAGACAGGGTTGTGGCTGGTGATCAGCAAATGAAAGATTTCTTAAAAACAGCAAAGGACCATGAAAAATCAATCCAACAGCTGGTAGATGAAGGAAAGAACAATAATATAAGATTAATTAGAATCAATGAAAAATCAGAAGATAGCATGAAGGACACAAAAAACCTGTTCATAGATGTTATAGCAGAAAACATTCCAGGCAGGGAAAAAGAATTTAACATACAGATACGTAAGGCATATTGTTATGGTTTGTTTCTGGATAGCCCCCCAAAGCCTTATGCAGTCATATGTGGGGTGATTTCAGAGGTGGCTGGTTATATAGACAGTGTATGATTACTAAATTAGTCCACTGATTGGTTTGGCACAGTTATACCTAGATCAAAAATGTAGTGCTAGGATTAAGGGTGGGCATGCTACCCACTCTAAGGGCGGGTAGCCTGGATAAAATATAAGGGACAGAAAGAGGTTTGTCTACTCCCTTTGCTTGCTTACCTTGTTTCCTTCTGCCTGTCTGTCATGTCACCCTGCCTTGGAGCCAGCTGATTAAGGATTGAAACCTCTATAAACTATGAGCCAAATAAACCTTTCCTCTCCTAACTTTGGGTATCAGGTATTTTGTCTCAGCAACAAGAGAAATGTAACTAATACACATACAGAATCCCAAATAGTCGTGATCAGAAAGAAAAAAAAAAAACTACACCAAGGCATATAATAGTCAAGATTCCAGAAATTCAACACAAGAACAGAATCTTAAAAGCTGTTAGAGAAAAGAAACGAATCATCTATAAAGGAAACCCCATCACAATTGCAGCACACTTCTCAACACAAACTCTTATGTCAACAAGAGCTTGGAGTGAAGTATTTCAAGCCCTAAAAGAAAACAATCTCCAACTCAGATCCCACAAAGTTATCTTTAAAAATTGATGGAGAAACAAAGACACTTTCATGATTTAAAAAAAAAAAAAAAAACTAAGGAGGAGGCTGGGGATGTAGCTCAGTGGTAAAGCGCTTGCCTAGCAAGTGCAAAGCCCTGAGTTCAATCCCCAGTACCACCCCACCAAAAAAACTGAAGAAACTCATAGCCATCAAACTAGCACTCAAAACCTTTCTGAAGGATATTCAAGAAAAAGACAATGAAGACAACAATTCTGAGAATTTCAATAGAATAAATTCACTATTTAAAGCGAGCAGTTAAATAGAAGGGCAGAAAAGGGAACCAACAACAGGAAAATAATATAATGACAAGGACAAGCTGTCAGTTATAATCATCAGTTATAATCATCAATGTGAGTGGTCTCAACTCACCAACTGAAAGCACAGATTAGCAGAATGGATCGAGAAACAAGATCAACAATATGTGGAAACGTAAGAAACACATTTAACTCAAAAAGAAATTCACAGACCAAAAGTCAAAGGATGGAAAATAATACTCCACATAATAGGAACCCAGAAAGAAAGGAGTAGCTATTCTAACTGCAGACAAAGTGGATTTCAAGCCAAGATTTATCAGAAGAAAAAGAAAAAAAAAGGTCACTACATACTTGTTAAGGATACAATCCAACAAGAAGAGAATCACAAATACATATTAATTAAACACTGGTATACCCAACTACACTAAACAAACACTAATAGGTATGAAAAATCAAATAAGCACTAATACAATTGTAATGAGATACCTCAACACCCTGCTGTCTCAAATAGATCAACTAGATTTAAAAAATCAACAAGAAAATATCAGAGCTGAACCAAACCTTTGAAGAAATGGATTTAGATATCTACAGAGTGTTCCACCCAACAACAATAGCATAAACATTCTTCACAGCAGCACATGGGACTTTCTCCAAAACAGATCACATACCAGCTTATAGAACATGCTGAAGGAAATGCAAAAGAATTGAAATTATCTCATGCATATTATCAGATCGTACTGCAGTAAAAGTGGAAACCAATGGCAAAAGAAACTACATAAACACACAGAAATTAAATACCCTCTTGAACAACCAATGGGTCACAGACAAAATTAAAGAAATTAGACAGTTTCTACAATTAAACACTAATACCAATAAGACATACTGGAACTTATGGGAAGCAATGAAAGCTGTCAGTCCTAGGAGGAAATTTTAAAGCACAGAATTCTCACATCAGAAAAGCAGAGAGAGCTGAAATAAATAACCTAATATTGAACCTCAAGGTTCTAAGAAAAGATGAGCAAGTCAAACCCAATGTTCATATGAGAGAAGAAATTATAAAGATCAGAGCAGAAATTAATGCAATTCAGACTAAAACATATAAAAAGAATCAATGAATAGACGAATTGGTGCTTTGAAAGATTAGATAAAATAGACAAACCCCTAGCCAACCTTATCAAAACAAGAAAGGAAAAGACCCAAATCCATGGAACTAGGAATGAAAAGGACAAAATCATTATGGGTCCTGCAAAAATCCAAAGCATCATGAATACCTACTTCGAGAACCTGTACTCTACTAAGATGGAAAATTCAACAAAAAAATGGATAGATTTCTAGATACATATGAAATAGCAAACTGAATCAAGAAGACATAAAAGTTATATATAATCCAATATCAGTCCATGAAATTGAAGAAGAAATAAAAATAAAACTACCAACAAAGAAAAGCCCAGGTCCTAACGAATTCACCACTGAATTCTACAAGAACATTAGAAAAGATCTAATGTCACTACTCCTCAAACTCTAATGAAATTTAAGGGGTAGCAATACTACCGAAGTCATTCCTGGAAGCAAGCATTACCCTGATTCCAAAACCAGAGAAGGACCCAATCCAGAAAGAGAACTACAGGCAAATTTCTTTAATAAACAGAGATACAAAAATCTTCAACAACATACTGGCAAACAGAATGCAGCAAATCATCAAAAAGATTATACATCACAACCAAGTAGGATTTATCTGAGGGATGCAGGGATAGTTCAACATATGCAAATCAACAAATGTAATAAGCCACATTAACAGAACCAAGGACGAAAACCACATGATGATCTCAATAGATGCAGAAGAAGCATCCACGAAAGGCCAACATCCATTTATTTTTTTAAAAAACACTACAGAATATTGGAAAGGTCTTTATCTCAATCTGATAAAATCCATCTATGACAAACCAACAGCCAACATCCTACTAAATTAAAAAAAAAAAAAAGAAAGCTTTCACACAAAATCAGGAACCAGACAAGGATACCTACTGCCACCATTTCTGTTTAATACAGTTCTAGAAACATTAGCCAGAGCAATTAGAAAAAAGAAAGAAAAAAAAGGGAATATGCAGAAAAGAAGTTAAACTATCATTATTTGCTGATGCCATGATACTCTACATAGAAGACCCCCAAAACTCCACCAAACAATTCCTAGGATAACTGAATTCAATAGCATAGCAGGATAGAGTCAACACTCAAAAATCAACAGCATTCCTGAACATAAGTAACAAACTCACTGAGAGAAAGTTTAGGGAAGTAATACCTTTCACAATAACATCAAGAAAAATGAAATACTTAGGAATCAATGTAAAGAAGGAAGTAAAAGATGTTTGCATTGAAAACTACAGTACTCCAAAAAAGGATATCAAAAAGGATATCAGAAAATGGAAAATATCCCTTGTTCTCGGATAGACAGAACCAATATAGTAAAAATGGCCACACTTCTAAAACTGTTATACAGATTTAATGTATTCTGGATCAAAATACCAATACCATACCTCACTAAACTAGAGAAAACAATCCTAAAATTCACATGAAACCAGTAGAGACCTAGAATAGCAAAACAAATTCTAGGCAGCACAAGGTACAGAGCATCACAATCCTGGACTTGAAATTATACTACAAAGCTACCATGATAAAAACAGCCTGGTACTGGGCAAAAAAAACCCAAAAAAAACAGACCAGAGAATCAATGGAACAGAATGGAAGATGCAGAAACAACTTAAAGACACTCAGCTACTTTATCACTGACAAAGGGATCAAACACCTTCACTGGAAGAAAGAAGCTCTTTAATAAATTGTGCTGGAAAACTGCCTTTCTATATGCCAAAAATTGAACATAGACCCATATCTCTCACCATACACTAAACTAATATCAAAATGGATCAAAGACCTAAATATTATGACAGAAACACCTAATCTGCTGGAAGACAGAAAAGGTAAAACGCTTGAAGACATAGGTGTGGGCAAAGACTTTATGAACAAAATCCTGGTTCCACAGGAAATATTACAAAGAATCAGTAACTGGGTTCACATCATATTAAAAAAGCTTTTGCACAGCAAAAGAAACCACCAACAGGGTGAAGAGACAACCCACAGAATGGGAAAAAGTTTTACCAGTTATTCCTCAAAGGACTAATATCTAGAACATATAAAAAACTCAAAAAATCAGACACACACACCCCCTTTACATTTGGGGGCAAATGTAAAGACCCCATTGAAAACTGGGCATCTGATATGAGTAGACACTTCTCAGATGAAGAAATACAAACAGGGGGTTGGGGATTTTTACCTCAAGTGGTAGAAGGCTTGCCTAGCAATCACAAGGCCCTGAGTTCGATTCCCGGCAACCCCCTCCCCCCCAATAAAAGAAAGAAAGAAATGCAAATTAAAACAACACTGAGATTTCATCTCACCCCAGAAAGAATAGCTGTCATTAAGAAATCAACCAATATCAAATGCTGGTGGGGTTCTAGGGAAAAAGGAACCCTTCTCCACTGTTGGTGGGAGTGTAAACTGGTACGACTAGAACCAGTTCACTAATTTCCACTGTGGAAATTAGTATGGAGATTCCTTCCCCCAAAAAACTAGAAGGGGAATAGCTAGGTCACATGGATATCTTCCCAATGCATCATACCACAGCGATATAAGCACACCCATGTTTATAGCAGCACAATTTATAATAGCTAAATCTTGGAAACAGTTCTGATGCCCATCAACAGATGAATGGATAAAGAAAATAAGTTGGCTACAATCCTCAGGTGAATCTTCTATGACCAGAAGCACACCAACTCAGTTTAGTTGGGTATTCCTGCTCAAGTAAACTATAGTAAGTTCACTACAGCAGATATTCCAAATTCCATAAATCTGCAACTGCCTGGGGTTTCCACTGTAACTCTGGCTTCATCCCCACAGCTTTGTGCATTGCTCTGTTGGGGGTTCCTTGCCTGGCCACACAGGCCTTCCATCGAAATCTGGGTGGAAATTCTACTTGACCTCAAAATTCTTGCATTCTGCATACCAGTAAAATCAGCATTATATGGAGGATGCTAACCTCTGCCATTAGTGTGGGCAGTTACCAGGCACCTATGAACAGTGGCTGTGGCAGATTCTGAGTGCCCGGACTGATGAACACAGTGAAATGAATCCCAGGGAGCCCATTTCCTAGGCTGGTCTTCTCAAGCAGGAGACCTAGGGACTCTCTTCTCAAATGAAAGCTTTACATTACACTTTTTACCTTTGAGTCTGGGATAGATGGGGCCT
This sequence comes from Hystrix cristata, assembly GCA_004026905.1. Classification (NCBI taxonomy): domain Eukaryota; kingdom Metazoa; phylum Chordata; class Mammalia; order Rodentia; family Hystricidae; genus Hystrix; species Hystrix cristata. The sequence goes on from PVJO010016807.1 coordinate 20,764, forward strand.
TGTTGACTCCTGAGAGGCACTCAAAGCATCTTTCAAAGTGCTTGGTTTCTTTTTCATGGCACTAGTCTCTTAGCAGCCACACTTCTTTGGACCCCAACTTTACACGTGGTTCCTTCTGAACAAAAATTTAAGTTTTTCACAATGTCCTGCTCTGCTTTTTGCCCTCAATTCTCCCTGTGAGCCTGGCTAAAAGCAGCTAGCAGTACCCATGCCACAACTGAATGCTGGGATGTCTTGAAATTTCTTCAGCCAGATTAATTAGCCCACCACTCTTAATCTCATCCCCCTACAAAGTCTCAAGACATGAAAAAAACTTACATAAAGTTTTCTACTGGAGTGTAACACACATGGCCTCTAGGCCACCTGTCAATGCAGTCCTTGTTCCCAACTGAAACCTCGTAAGCCTAATCTTTACTGTCTGCATTCCTATCAGTATTCTGATCTTCTGAGGTATGACCTCAAACACCTACCAGTTCCTCTTATAGTATTCTAGGACTTTTTGAGCCTGCATCACCAAACCTTTCCAAATTCCTTTCACAAACCAGTTTCAAAGACTTCTTAGGGTTCAAATTGTTTCTCTGACATGAGAAACCATAAGTGTAAATAAGGACAAAGGAGTATAATAGATATTATGTAAAAAAAATAGTATTCAAAAGAGAGAAGAACTAGATAGGGAAAAGGGGGATAAAGAAGGAAGGTTAAAAGAAAAGTAAGATGAAAGGGAAAAAATGGAAAAATGTAAATAAACTTGTTGCAAATAGGGAGGGGTGGGTAAAAATGGAAGGGAGGGGAGGGGAAGGGGGAAAACCTAGATACATCATGTACAGGTACAAAATAACCATGTTGATTATGATCATTATGTATACAATGTACCAATACATGTTCTTGTTAAAAATAAAAATAAAAAATAAAAAAATTTTTAAAAAAAATTTTAAAAAAGACTTCTGAATCACATCAGGGACAATCACAGAAACAACCCCACATCTTTGGTACCAATTTTATGTATTGGACAGCGTTCCCATTGCTGTGACACAATACCCAACATCCACAATCCAAAAGAAGACAGCTTTAATTTGGCTTGTGGTTTCCAGGGGTTCAGTAGATGGCTAGCAGTCTCCAAGGCAAGGACACTGTAGCAGAAGGGCATGGCAGAGCAAATACATTTAGTTCATGGCAGCCAGGAGGCAAAGCAGGTGGACAGTGCCAAAGAAGAGGACAAGATACCAGATATAATGCACAAAGTCATGCCTCCATAACACATTTCTTCATTGCCTACCTATCTGTATCCTTCCTAGGAACACTAGAGTCACTTCTCCATTAATGTAGATATTTGCAAGATGTTGTTGTTTAGATCTAAAATAGTTTGGATCAAAAGTCTCATGTTCAGAGGTGGGGCCTTGTTGGAGGAGGCAGGTTACTGGGGACATGACCTGGAAAGGTATATTCTTGTTGATGTCTCCTCACCTTGATCTCTCTGCTTCCTGGCTGCTATGTGCAGCACAGCTTCCCTTTGCTGTGCTGTTCTACCATGCATTTCTGCCTCAGACCAAACCTTTGAAAGTGTGAGCCAAAATAAACCTCTCCTCCTTTAAGTTGCAAGTATCAGGTATTTTGTCTCAGCAACAGGAAGTGACTAGCACACTAACCAAAACACTTTGGTTGCACTATGGCCTTAGTGCCCGTCAGTTACAGAGTTCACCTTGTACTTCACTGTTAAAGGGAATCATCTCACCTCTGTTATTCCACAATCTTATCCTCATTGACAGAGAGGGGCCCAATTACAAGGCAGCATCTCCTACCATCAAACCTGACATATAGAGGACAGTCTCCCCATCAATGATTCCATGGCTCTGTTAAGTACAGCTTTAGCAAAGGAAAGACCTCCTGAAGAACAGTCAGATTTTGAGTACTTTCAACTTAATATTAAACCCATTTTAACATACATACCACTTTTTCCCTTCCTTGATACTCTGCAAGATGTTTCTGACAACTCCCTTTAATTACTCCATTGTGAAGAGTCTTCCACTGTGTCCTTGCCAGGACATAAAATTCTAATTATGGGACATTGCTGCCATTTATATAAATTATCCTTACCCAATGTAATACCCCTAAGATCATCCCCCAAAATCCACCTCCATGTATGTTCCCCATATTCCTACTAGTGTACAGTAACCATATCCTACTGCTCTTCCAAGAAATAAGCTATTCATTTTTATAGGGGTTCTGTAGTTTCCTATTTACACAATTCTGAGATCCTCTCTATGTCACTGATGTAGGGACAATGAGGAAGTTAGGGCAGATCTTGAGGAGGGTCATGTATCTCCTTGTGGAGTTTGTACTTCAGGTGAGATCTTTTTGTCCAGTTGATGTGACGGTGATGAATTAGTAAGAACATGGGGTGATGAGTGCTTTTAGAGCCCTAAACTTCAAAATGATCTGAGTTCAATGTCCTCAAACATGTCCACCCAAATACATTCTTAGGGTTCAATCCCTTTCCTATCATGGCCTTGACTTAAGCAATAGAACTACTACTAGAGATGTAAATTTAGATTTCTTTGTGCTCAGCCATCTTAAAATTAAATCTGGGGACTTATTTTCAGCAGTCTCCCCTTCTGTAACAAATATGAAAGCTTCATCAATGTTTCCGTATAACATTTTTTTATTTACAGTGTTCCCTAAATTGATAGGTTACAGATTACTGATAGATTACTGGACCGAAAAATACTCTCTATATCAAGGTTTCTAAGTAACTAATGTTTGGCCCTGTATCACCTTTATAATTATAATTATCTATATATGTTAAATTGCTACAGCTATTTCATGAGCCAGTACTTTCCCTTCCATATGTACAGCATTCAAATCCAACACAGATTAGAATCCTGTGATGTTTCAAGGGTTACCTCTGTACCACTTACTCCCAGAAAAATGGTCCCTGTTGCCACAGAATTGTGCAGAGATGCAATAAAAGAATCCATTGTTCTCTAGGACTACATCTGGTACCAACTGTCTTTTTATGTACCAGCCCAGAGCAGATAATCAAACACAGACTTGAGTAGTGGTAGAGTATTTTGAAGATAATTCAAAATAACACAGATGAAGAAATGGGTAGCCTGAAGCAAGAAATAGAAAACCAAAAAAAGTTGTGAAAATTGGTATATTTTTACATGGGAAACTGGAACTTAATTCAGATCTTTGGGACCTTCAAAGAAATCATATAGAACACACCTCAAAAATTTCTCACCAGATGGCAAAGAGTTAGGGCACTTATCCACTAATTTCCATTTCCTATTGGTCAAAGATGATATCAAGGAGTTAATTCCTGACTTCTGGGTGAACAAGATCCCACGATAAAGGAGAATACTCTCTGATATAAAAGCAAAAGATTCAGATACTTATCGATGTAGATGACCTTATGTAGGTTCGTGAAATGGGAGGGATACAAATATAATGATATATTATTATAGATAGGTAGATAGATGATAGATAATTTGGATTTTTGTATTAAATATAAATATTTCATATGCCCAATGTTAGTTGTAATATAAAACCTAGTATAAGCAAAATATTTTAATATCCACATAGATTTTCTGAAGGAAGACAATGTTCTAAAAGGGACTTGAGGTTGGGGATTTAGCTCAGTAGTTAGAGTGCTTGCCTCATAAGCACAAGGCCCTGAGCTCAATACCCAGCGCCACAAAAAAAAAACCCTACATCCTAAAATGGACTTGAGAGTCCCAATTTTCTTACAATTCTATTCTTATGCTTATTACCTATCTTTATAAGATCTGAAAATTATTATAGTGCCATTATGTGGTTTGAATGAACATGGATTCTTTATACCAGAAAAGTTGACTGAATGCATTAGGCAAATAACTGGTTATCAGATTTCTTTCCTTAAATATAGCCTTTCACTTGTTTGATCATCAACTCACATGTACGCAGATTTATCTGAGCGATACTGCCTTAAAGTGTCAATGAAGACACTCCTTCTTATAAAAAAAATAAGTCAAAACTGCAATGCCTTCTTCTTTCCTAACCCCCCTTACCAAGAATTCACATTTGATTGCTTCAACCTAGAAGTTCCAAAGGCCACACTTAAATGAACCACATTAGTGTTTCTGAAGTTGCTTAACTTACGACTACAAAATCTGACTTCAAGTTCTGGCTACAGGTAATACCTGGTATTACTTCAGCCATCCTCTGGGTTACTAATGCCTGAGAGTCAACTCTCAAGCTGACACAGCTGCCCGGAGGGTTAATTAGACCAGAAGATCCTATATATACGGCTGATAAGGTTCTCAGGAAAAAAGTGCAGCAAATGAAGAGGTGTAGAAGTGATAGTATCTGAGGTCATTAAAAAAGAAAAAAAAAAGAACTGCCTTGTATTTCACTTTAATTGGAAGAATTAAAGGAAATATTTTTATTATCAATAGAATTTTATAAACTGTCATAAAAACAGGTATAGGAAATAGCTTCCTGGTAGTGAAATAAAATATAATCCCTGTACCTACACTTTAGGAACAGATCGTCTTTTGGAGAAGATGTACAGGTAACATGTATTTGGGTTACAGAAAGAGAATGACAGCATGCTGATGAACAGTTAAAAAGTAAACTCAGAATTTCCTTTTAGCTCAGTTCTGGATTTAAGAGGAACAAGCTGGCACAGCAATGGCCAGGACCAGGAAACAGACTTGGCGATAGGTGACCCAAAGGTTCCGATTCCAGCATACCAGACCAAAGCAGGACCCAGTGGGTAACATTCAGTGTCCAAACAGGCCAGACATTTCTGTACACTGGACCTGAAAGTCTGAGTAAAGTCAAGAAACACAGAAAGAAATTGGTACTTGAATACCAGGAAAAATGTCTCAGAGTGGAGGTCAAAGGCAAACCCAAATATCCTCACAACTGATTTATACAGGAGTGAGTGTTCTATTTTTCCACTTTAAGAAGTCATAATGGGTAGAGAAAAAAATTATTTAGATCTTCTTGTGGTGGGATGGGAACAGCAGGTGCTGCTAGTTTCAGAACGATGTAGGTGTCATGGCAAGTTCTCAAAGTTCCAGGAACACATGTTCTTAAATTGTTCCTCTATTTTCTCTCTTTCCAACCCTGCCTGAGTGAGTGATCCATGCCTTGGACACTGGCATGGTACGCTTTCAAATCATCTCTTCTTTATTTGCCCAGAATCCTGGCCCTCCATGTGCTGCATTTCCATTCCCAAAAGTGATTTCAGGACCGGGAGCACAGGATGTTCCTCTGTATCTTGTCTTTTCTACAATCTGGCTGCCCTTTGCTTCTGGATGATATTGCCTATAAACTCTTTTATCCTTTTAAAAGTGGGGACTGACTCTAAATGCCAAAATGCCTTTCAATTAAGGTTACAGAAGGAGGGCAATAACTTTTGGTGATTTCCAAATGATTTTATTGTATCCATTTCAGTAAAGAACAGCTGTTGTAGTGGCAAGAAAAATCAGAAGTTATTTTTGCCGGAGGATTTATTCTTTGTCTTAGGAGACAATTATAATGTCATATAATAATGATAAGATTTGCCACAGAGCAATATTGTACAGATTTTTTAAATGTACTTTGTATGTTATCGTTTTAATTCCCATGACATTTCTAACAGAATGGGATATTATTATTATTCCTATTTTCAGCAAGGAAACAGAAGGGGAGCACAGTTATGTAACGTGCATAAATAGGATAGGGATTGAGCCTAGCCTGATGCAAGAAATTATACCCTTTATAATTGCACTATATTGTCTATCCATATTCTATGCTAGTTATTTTTTAAAAGCCTGTGTTTTACCAAACATACCTTGCTATTTTTCAATCCTGATCCTTTGAATACATGGCCATGTCTACTTAAGTGTGCTTCCATTCATGACTCCACAGGAAAATCAGTATTTTATTTTTATTCTTATTTTTTATTAGAATGAGTTGTACACAAAATGTTTATGGGCCTTTTGGGGAATTTGTAAATGTACATAATACATCTTAATTCCTTTTTTCATCCTTTTTTCCTTCCCGCCTTTCCTTTCCTCTCCATCCATGTCTTGATCTCCTTCTTTTGTACATGTTTGCATGTTTACATTCTTGTGTGGGTTGGCACATGTTCATGGCACATCTTAATTCCTTTTTTTATACCCTCCCCCCCTCCATCTTCCAGCTCTTGATCCCCTGCCCCTTTGAGAAAGATCTATCTCCCTACTTTCTATTATCTATGCTTTATTTTGCTTTTTATTTATACTTTGCTTAAACATTTTGCTCAAGTAACTTCAATGTCATGAAATTACTGGGGTTTTTTTCCTAAATCACTCTTAGCATCCCCAGTTAATTACATAGGATTTAATTTCATCTTTACATCCATGTCCTTCTTTGAATTATGACTTTTTAAATGTAAACATCTCATCCATATTTAGGTTATGAATGACTGAACCTGGCCCTTATTCTCTGTATTGCCATGATATTTAAAGGTAATTAATACAATAGGAAAACTAGTTGGAGAATAACAGAAAACACACAGTTATGTTTTTCCATGTGATTTTTTAGGAATCAACTTTTTCAAATAGCACTCAGGAACCACAGTGCCATCACAGAGTTTATCCTCCTGGGACTTTCTGCTGACCCCCAGATGGAGGCTCTGCTTTTTGTGCTGTTCCTGGGGATCTACTTCTTTACCCTGATGGGAAACCTGGGGATGCTGCTGGTTATCAGTGCCGACTCTCATCTGCATAGTCCCATGTACTTCTTTCTGAGTCACCTCTCTTTCTTGGACCTCTGTTTCTCTTCGGTTACCCTACCCAAAATGCTGGAGAACCTCCTGTCTCAGAAGAAAACCATCTCAGTAGAGAGCTGTCTAGTTCAGGCCTTCTTTGTACTTATTGCTGCAGGGACAGAAGCCGTTCTGCTCTCGGTGATGGCTTATGACCGCTATGCTGCCATCTGCCACCCGCTGCTCTATAGCAAGATGATAAGAAAACAACAATGTGTGCAGCTTGTGTGGGGCTCCTGGGGAGTGGGCTTTCTGGATGCTCTCGTTAACATCCCTCTGACACTGAAAATGGACTTCTGTGAAACCTACACCATCCCACACTACAGCTGTGAGCTGCCCTCTCTCTTCCCTCTGTCCTGCTCCGATGTCTCTCTCCACCTCGTCGTCATGCTCTGCACCATGATCCCACATGGGGCTGTAACTTTCCTCTCAATTTTTTGTTCCTATGTCTGCATTGTCTCTACCATCCTGAGCATCACCTCTACCACTGGCAGAACCAAAGCTTTTTCCACCTGCTCCTCACATCTTGCCACAGTGATCCTATTCTATGGCTCTGGTTTTCTCCGCTATTTTATGCCAACCTCGGGTTCCTCCCTGGAGTTGATCTTCTCTGTGCAATACAGTGTGGTCACTCCCATGCTGAATCCCCTCATCTATAGCCTGAAGAACAAGGAGGTCAAAGCAGCTGTGAGAAGAACACTGGGGAAATGTCTACAATGTTTTCACTAGAAAAATAAGGAAGGAGGATGACAAGCACTTGGATTAGAAATATATGTAGCAAAAAAAAAAAAAGAAATATATGTAGCACGACAGTGGGGACTGGACATTAATGAGAAATTCTTACTGCACTTGATGTCAAATTTGGCAAAAATAAATAAGTGTGTACAAAAGAAGCATAGAACTATTACAGCGTAGGTCATTCTGTTCAGTCAAAGGCAAAAGAGTGGGTTAAATACACATGCCACAACATTTGATTATGAACATGTTCATTCATTATTTTAATTTCTTCTCATATATAGGCATTAAAATTGATTTGGGATAAATTGTCTACCGTTATCTGTAGTTGAGTTTTGGAAAAGTGCTGGGTCATAGTTTTTCTGAGTAGGTAAGTGCCTGGCTCTTTGGAGGAGAAAGACATAATGAGATTACAGAGCCACTGGCAATGAATTCCAGTTTAAGTTACAGAAAAGCAGTAACTGAATCACCTTATTGAGACTGAAGCCTGCCCAAACGTTTGTTCTTACAGGAAATTCACAAAACTAAGACCTGTGGAGAAATCTACTCCTAAACATGACAAACCTGCTTATTCCCATTTCTTGGATTTAGGTAGAGCCCACCGCCCTGGGGAGAGAAAATGAGGCAGGAAGAAAATAAAACAGAAGTACTGAGGTAGTGAAGAACCCCAGGTGCTCTCGCTAATATTGGATCTGAAGTAATCACTTGACCACAGATGATCTGGGTCTGCAGCTGAAGTGCCGAATGCTCTTCAGGTTGTAAAGTGGTTCATAACATCCACTTACTGCTATTTTAAATCCCATGGGATCTGTGTCCTAGTTTTCACTCCTGATTGATAAAGTTTATTTCCTTTCTTTATTTTCCTGATCTCGGTAAGGCTTTATTAACTTTATGAATTTTTTTTAAAAAACTAAATGTGGAGGGTTGGGGATTTAATTCAGTAGTAGAGCGCTTGCCTCGCGAGCACAAGGCCCTGAGTTCGATCCCCAACACACACACACACAAAATTTCACCTTATAGCATTTTGTTTTCTGTTTAACGTCGACTATTATATTTACTAAGCACTTGTACTGTCACTGGGTTTTATCTACTCTTCTTTTTTCTGCATTCTTGATATGAAAAATTACCTTTATTGGAGCCAAGGTGCGCAGGCGCAGCCGTCGGTGGGTCCGGGCTCTGTCGCCTGAGGAATCCCGAAACCCCAGGGCGTCTCCTCCTGTGCCTCCAGATGGACAAGAGGCGCCTGGCCTGCGCCATCAGCCAGTTCCTGCACAGCTGCGGCAAGGCGGGCTCTCCTCAGACGCCTCGGAGAGCCGGGAAGGTGCCATTCAGCGCCTAGAGACCGCGTTCGGCGTGACGGCGGAGGACAGCGACCCAGCGCTCCCCCAGACTCTGCGGGGCGAAGCAGCGCTTCAGGCCGGAGACTCCACAGGACCGGAGGAGCCCCGAGCGGCCCGCCCTCCGCCGAGGAGCACTCAGCTGAGCCGAGCGCCTCAAAACCGAAGGGACCGAGCCCACGAAGGTGCAAAGCTTCGAGGCCGCCGTGCGCGTCTACGACCAGCCCATCGGCCGAACCCCGCCGGCGCCGTCTACTTCCGCACCAGAGCGCCAGCCGTCGGCGCGCGGGGAGCCAGGCGGGCGCCTCTGCGGAGACGCGGCCCGCAGCGCACACGCGAGGCCGTGGCCCGCTCCACGGAGGCCCGGAGCTGGTACCCTGCGACCAGACCCACACGTCCAACCTCAGGCTAGCGGAGCCGAAGCTCAGAGGGCGCAGAGGCTTCGAACACCCGCACCTCCCGAACATGGCGTGCGGCCTACTGAACAACCCAGGGCCCGGCTCCGCCCTTCACAGAAGCTCCTGGCCGCCTCGTTCCGGCGGGCCAGCAGCCCGGAGTCCGTCCCCCAGCTCCGTGGTCGGAAGTGCAGCTGGCCCCGCGGCGCCTGCAAGGACGAGCGGCGCCCGCGCCGTCCTGTCTTCCCGGCTGACGGGAAGCCGTCGCGAGCTTTGCCGTTTTCTCCCGTCGGACGGCTCAAGAGAGACCAGAAAATGAAGTCGGGCTGCCTGTTAGGAAGGACCCCGCCCTGCTGCCTCTGCCCGGTCGCCCCTTCGGAGGGAACAGCCGGCAAGTCCGGGCCGACCAGCGGCGACCTCCCGCGCCGCGAGCCCCCCGGGCCCGCAGCCACCGACCTCGGCCCCGTCGCCCCCGCCGCCCCTCGATCTGTCCTCGCGGCCTGGGCGCCCGGCCTGGACCTGGTCCGGAGGACCGCGAGCCGCCGGCCCGACGCGACTGCCCTCCGCCTGCGCTCAGCGCGGCCCGGCGCGTGCACGGTCGCTCCGCCGACCTCCTGCTGCGTCCTCACGGCCTGCAGCGCGGCGCGGCCTCTGGGCATCCTGGCCAGAGGGGACCCGGCCGGGCTCCCCCGAGTCCCCTCCCGCCCTGCAGCTGCAGCGGGACAGAAGCCCGCTGGGAAGTGCGGCCTCGCAGCCGCGCCTGCCGCCGCCGCGGCCTGCGGACGTGCCGCACCTTGCTCGCTCGAGGTCGGCACCGCCGGCCCAGACTGCGCGGTGTGGCGGCCTGCGTGTTTCATCGCGAGCCAGCCGGTCCCATCCGCAGCCCACCAGGAACCGTGCGGGGAGCCAATGGGGTGAGTGACCTCCGAAAAAAAGAAAAAAGAAAAATTACTTTTATTGATTTTTTAAAAATCATCTTTCTTTATAATAAGAGATTTCGCTGGGGATTCAGCTCAGTGGTTAGAGTGCTTGCCTCGCAAGCACAAGGCCCTGAGTTCGAACCCAGAAAAATAATAATAATAATGTTTCCCTTGAATCATTGTTTTTGTTCTGTCCCAGAAACTTTTGATACGTCGTCATTATAAATATTCCACTGAAAACAGTTATTTCATTATTATTATCTGACTCAAGAGTGACTTAGAAATATTTGTTCATTTCAAGGTAGTATGCGCCGTTTTGGTTTTTCAACATCCCCTTTTTTTAAATTTTTTTTTTATTTTAATGGTACATTTTAGATGTATATAGTGCTAACATTCATCATAGGGGATTTGTCCCTGTACATGACATATCTTGTTAACATGCCCTTTTATTTCATCTGCTTTTTAATTTTTAAAATACTAGTCATTATCTCTTTAAATATCACGTGTCCTTTCTCTCCCACCTTCCTTTCTGAAACTCTAATTACACACGTGCAAGGACTGTTACCCGTGTTCCAAAATTTTTTGTAATCTTTTTCTGAATTTTCTGTTATCTTTTTTTCTGGTTTTTTTTTTCTGTTATCGTCATATAATCTTTTTTCTGAATTTTCTGTTCTGCTTTACTTTGGGTATTTTTATCACTTTTCACCAAGTTAAATATTTTTATCTTCTGTTGTGTGTAGTATACTAAGCCAACCCAAGGAGTATTTAATTTTAGATATTTTAAATATTCAAATTTTCATTATTTTAGATAAAAGTGATGAATTTCTCTATTTTCTCGATCGTGTTGTTCATTGACATTATAGCTCTTGCCTGCTAATGTCACCATCTGGATTAATTGTACATTTCCTTCTATTATCAATTTTTCTCATGTTTTTGATCAAATGTTCTTGCCTCTTCATATCTTGTATTTTTTTAAATGCCAGATATTATGTATTAAAAACTCTGTAAGCCCCAGAGTGTTTATCCTCTTCCAAAGCAAATCTGTCCTTTCCTCTATTAAGAAGAACAAGTAAGATGTTACTCACCTGAAAGGAATCAACTGAATCAGATATGGGCTACAGTTGACAATTCCTAGGGCATGGCGCTGCAGGCTTCATGCTGAAACCTCATCTGGATTTTGCCTCCTCAGGACCATCAAAGTAGAGGACAATTTACTCTGGTTTGATTTTTTTAAGAGTTTATCAGCTTATATTTTCAACTTCATAGAGCCTTGCAGTTTTAGAAATTACCAAATGCCTTGAAGGGAAAATTAGCTAAGTGTTGAGATACCTCAGTTCTCCAATTCTGTCACTCCATCCTTGAACCACTGCCAAAAACTAAACTATTTTCTATCTTAGTAATATGCTGCCAATCATATCCAGATTCTCAACTTCCTACCAGAATCAGCAAATACTTGCTAGGAAAGAGTTAACTACCAATAGTCTGATAACCACAGAGAGGCACTGTACAGAAATATAAACTCTAGTTGTTATTCCAGTGGCAGCTGTCGGATCCTTTTCTAAATACATAATTTTTGTATTTTATCCAGATTTTTAGTTGCTTTCAGTGCAAGTGTTTCTCTGCAGTCTACTGTATCTTTTCTAAAAAGGCACCTGTTCTCTGATTAATAAATATGTATTTATGTAAATATTTGAATCTCATTTACTGTAATTCTCCAGGTTCGAGGTTTTGAAATTTAATCTGTATGATGACATAATTTCTAAATTATGGTAAAAGTACTGAGATCAATAACAAAATACAGTGAACAGCACTATAAACCAGATCAACCTCACAGACACTCAAAACACTTCACCAAACAGCGTACTGCACACTGTCCTCAGTGCATATAGAACATTGTCCAGGATGAACCATGTATTATGCCATAAATCTCAATAAATTTTTAAGATTGAATCATAGAAAGTATTTCCTCTTACTGCAGTAGAATAACACAATAAACCAATAACAAAGGGAAACTAGAAACTTAACAAATGTACCCAAAAAACTAAAGGAAAAAAATCACAAGTGAAATTGAAAACATTTTGAGAAGGCTGAAAATGAAAACACATCTTACTAAATTTATGAGATATAGTAAAAACAGAGCTGAAAGGAAAATGTGTAACTATAAATGTCTACCAGAAATAAGATTTCAAATAGTCTAGTGTTTCACAGTAACTGTTGAAATGTAAAAACAAACTAAGCCCCAGTTTATAATAAGAAAGGGAATATGAGGAAGTAAATTTAATAAATAGAAAAAACAATAGAAAGAACCAAAATAACAGAAATGACTGAAAGTTCATTCTTTGAAAAGAGCAACAAAATTGGCACCTTGAACTAAGCTGAATAAGAAAAAAAAATGACTCAGATAATAAAAGTAAATATCAAATTGGGGAAGTTTTTACAACATTACAGAAATTTTTAAAGTTATAAGAGAATTTGTTGAACAAATTACATCAACAAATAACATATAAATAATTGCCTAGAAACACACAAACTCAAGAAAAAACTTAAAAATCTGAACAGAGTTACAACAAATAAAGAATTGAATGAGTTATCAAAAATTTGAACTAAAAATGCCCAAGATTGGATTATTTTACTGCTGAATTATAACAAATATCTAAAAAAGAATTCACACCAATTGTTGTGAAACCTTCCAAAAGATAAAACCTCATTTTATTTTTTAAATTTATTTTTAATTAGCATATGTTTGCTATACATGATGTTTACACTCATCTTAGGGAGTAAATTGATATGCTTAACATATCTTGATACTTTTTATTCCTCTTTCCTCCCGTCTTCCTCCATCTCTCGCTCTCTGAGTTCCCGTTCCCCATTTTTAGCAGCAGCAGCAGCAGCATTTTAGTTCATGTTTGCAACAACATATAACGATGATTACATTTACCATGGGTAGATGCTATGAGTGCATGACACTTCTTAAATCTTTTGAGGTGCCCTTCCCCAGTCCCTCCACTCACTTCACCATTTCTTGGTCCCATTTCCATTTCCATTTATATCTCCATGTTTTCTTTTATCAATGTTTCATTTTACGTTTATTTTATTTGTATTTTAGATTACCCAAATTAGAGAAACTATAGGGTATTTAAGCTTAGGTGTCAAATTTATTTCACTTAACATTAAGTTTTCAAGGAGCATCCATTTTCCTATGAATGTATCAAATATATCCTTTCTAGCCAGGTAATATTCCATTATATACAGATACCACATTTTCTTTACCTATTTATCTGTTGATAGACATAAAGGCTGCTTCCAAGATTCAGTCTTTTTTTTTTAAGTAAATGTGCTGCCAAAGCAAGCACTCCAAGATTCAGCTGTTATGAATTGTGCTGCTGTAAACACAGGTATGCAAGTATGCATGTATCAATGTGACAGGAAGTCTTTAACTCTTCCAGAAAGACATCTAGAAAGAGAGTAACTAGGTAGAATGGAATTGCTATTTTTAGTTTTTTGAGAAATTTCCATGATAACTTGGTACAACAGTTGTACTAGTTTACATTTCTACCAACATGTAGCAGGGCTGCTTTTGCAACCATTGCAGCACTTGTTACTGTTTTATTTCTTCATAACTTCCATTCTTTCTAGAGTAACATATGTCAGCCATTCGTTTGTCATAGATAGCTTTTATCAGACTGAGATAAAAGCGTTCTATTTCATTTTCTTCAGAGTTATTATTATGAATTGATGTTGGATTTTGTCAAATGTTTTTTTCTGCATCTATTGAGATGATGATGTTATTTTCATCCTTGCTGCTGTTTATGTGGTATGTCACATTTATTGGTTTGCATATGTTGCACCATCCCTCCATTCCTGTAATGAATCCTGCTTGGTCATGATGTATGATCTTTTTAATGATTTGTTGCATTCTGTCTGTCAGTGTCTTACTGAGGTTTTTTGTTTTTTGTTTTTGGTTTTGTTTTGTTTTTGCATTTATGTTCATTAAAGAGACAATCTGTAGTTCTCTTTTTTGTTGGGTCCTTATCTGGCTTTGGAATCAGGGTAATGCTTACTTCCAGGAATGATTTTGGGACTACTGCTTCATTTTCAATGTCATTAAAGAGTTCGAGGACTATTGGCATTAAATCTTCTCTGAAGTTCTCATAGAATTTGGCAGTGATCCATCAGGACCAGGGCTTTTCTTAGTTGGTAGGGTTTTTTTTTTATTATTACTTCTTCAATTTCACTGACATATTGTATTATTCAGGATTTTTATATTTTATTGGTTCAGATTTTTTATTTCATACATGTCTAGGAATTTACCTATTTCTTCTAAATTTTCCATTTTATTAGAGTACATGTTCTCAAAGTAGCTACTGATAATCTTCTGTATATCAGCAGAATATGTTGTGATTTCATCTTTTTCATTTCTAATTGCATGGATTTGGGTCTTTTCTTTGGTAAAATTAGCTAAAGGTTTGTTTATTTTGTTTAATCTCTCAAAGAACCAACTCTTCATTGATTCTTTGTATTTTTTTGGTCTCAATTTCATTAATTTTTTCTCTGATCCTGATAATTTTCTTATTTGTACTAGCTTTGGGTTTGGATTGTTCTTGGTTTTCTAGGACCTTGAGGTGCGTTATTAGGTTATTTACTTCAACTTGCTGTTTTTCTGGTATGGGAATGCACCTCTATACTTGTCCCTTTTAGGACTGTTTTTATTTTGTCCAGTGGGTTCCAATATGTCATACTACTGCCCTTAATATTTCGTTGTAGAAACTAATTTCTTCTTTAATTTCATCTGTCACCCATTAATTATTCAAGAGGGTATCATTTAATTTCTTTGTGTTTGCATAATTTCTCTGGTGTCTTTTGCCATTGATCTCTAGTGTTATTAGATTATGATACAATAACAGACATGAGATGATTTTGATTTTTTTTATTTACTTAAACCTGGGCTCTGTGTGGTCTTCTTTTGAGAAAGCCCCATGTGCTGCTGAGAAAAATGTGTATTCTGTTGTTGTTGATTGGAACATTCTGTAAATATCTATTAAGTCCATTTATTTGGAGGTTTGGCTCAACTCTGATATTTCTTTTTTTGTGTGTGTCTAATTGATCTGTCCACTTGTGACAGTGGGGTACTGAGGTCCCCCATTACAACTGTATTGGTGTTTATCTCATTTTTCCTGTCCATTAGTGGTTTTTTTTATGAAGTTGGGTGTGCTAATATTTGGTGTGTATGTGTTTACAATTGTTAGCTGTTTCTGTTGATTGTTCCCTTAAACTGTATGTGGTGACCTTCTTTGTCTTGTCTATTCAGTCTTGTCTTGAAATCTACTTTGTCTGAAATTAGGATAACTTTTTTCTGGGTTCTCGTTGTATGGAATATTGTTTTCCATCCTTTGGTTTTTAATCTGTATATTTTTTAATTGAATGTGTTTCTTGTATACTCCATATTGTTAGGTTTTGTTTCTGGATTCATTCTGTCAATCTGTGTCTTTTGATTGGGGAATTGAGACCATTCACATTGAGAGTTATCACTGAAAGGTGCTGACTTATTCCTGTCATTGCATTATTTTCGTGTTGTTATTTTTTCCCCTTTTGCTTAGCTGCTCATCCTGCCAGGTCTTATTCAGTCTTCTTTATTTGTTGGCATTATTGGCTTCATTGTCTCCTTCTTAGGTATATTTAAAAAATTTTGTAAAAAAATTGTCATGAATTTCTCGAGGTGCTTCTGGTCATGAAAATACCTTATTTCCCAATCAGTTTTACAGGAAAGTTTTGCGGGAGTGGCAAGTTGGCATTGAAAGTTATTATCTTTTAAATCTTGAAACACTTCACTCCAAGGCTTATGTAGAGAAGCCCTTAAAGCTTATGTAGAGACGTCTGCTGTAATTCCAATAGGTTTACCTTTGTATGTGATTTGTTGTCTTTCTCTAACAGCTTTTAAGAGTTCTGCCCTGTGATGGACTCTGGTACTTTGAGTATAATGTGTTGCAGAGAGATTCTCTTTTGGTCGTGGCTACTGGGGCACTATTTGCCTTGATTATGTGCATGGTTATTTCTTCCCCTATATTTGGGGAGTTCTCTGCCATTATTTCTGTGAACAGGTTTTTATGGCATTTTTGTTTTCTTCCGATTCTGATTTCACTTATTTCAATTATTCTTAGATTAGTCTTCTTTGCATTATCTAGCAGTTGTTGGGTCCATTTTTTGTGTTCTCTTGTTGTTTTTTAAGGTGTCTTTGAGTAGTTGGTTTTTGAAAACATTATTGTCTTCTCGTACTGAAATTCTTTCCTCACATTGATCAGTTCTGCTGCCTATGCTTTCAATAGGATTTTTTTTTAAAGATTTTTGATCTCCTGGATTTCTGATTGAAACCTTTTCATGGACTCTAATTCTTTGGTAAACTGGTCATTCATGTTTTGTGGTTTTTGTTGAGTTAATCCAGCTTTTTATTAGTGTCTTCTGAAAATTCTGCATCTCTTTTGATTATTAATTCCATTATCGGTTTAGTGGCATCTTCTCTAATCCCACTGAGTACCTCTCTCAGCTGTTTTCTGACCTCCTGTGCTGTCCTTTTGAGTAATTTGGGTTTGTAGCTTCTGCTCTCCTGCCCTTAGTGCATCAGGGATTGGCTTCAGGGGAGTTGGGAGTTGGGGGAGGTGTTTTGCTGCCTTTTCTTCTCGTGTTCTTATTATTTTTTTGTTTGTTTGTTTTGTTTTGAGCTGAGGTTTGTGGATGCTTATAATCTAAAGACTTCATTGGTAGTGTAGAGATCTATTTAGTTGCTCTTCAATGATGTGATTTGGGTGTGGTTAACTATAATCCTTTCCCACAGTCCCAATATGAAATATGCAATCACTTTTCTTAATTTGGAAGGAGAAGAGTCAGTATAGTTAGCTGAGTAACCATATCCTCTGGAAATGTACTCTAGTATTGTTAATGCCACAAAGGCAATCTGAGTCTTGGCTCACACAGAAATAGTGACAACTATGCAACCCTGTTAATATCAAGCAAACTAGCTACAGTCATATTGTCTGAGATAAATTAGATACTAACATACCATAAGAGCCAATTATGTACCACCCTTAATCTTAGAGAAGAAATTAGCCATTATGTTGTAAACATTAAGCTAATGTGTGCTAAATGTAACAGGAGTATCTCTGCTAATGGTAGAAAGGAATTCATCAGTAATTTTACAGAGTTAACTATCAAAAGATTAGCAAAGCTTTATGGTTATACTATTAAAGATAGATGATTCAGGAGTGGGGAAATGCAAGAGGAAAGCATCGAAACTTTAAATGCTGTGAGGAGGAGACAGAAGTGGTACAGAAGATCTTACTGGGGAGTAGAAGGACATTTATAGAATTAGGCGAAGGTAAGAGTAAAAAGACTGGTAAGAAACAGAAGATAAAAGAAAAAGAGGAAGAAAAGAGAAAGACATTTTATAGAGTAAGGGTAAGAGAGAAATAATTAAGGGGAGAAAAATTTAAGGGAAAGAGAAAAGAGGAAAACTAGAGGGGAAAAAAGAAGTAAGAAAAAGAAATAAGAAATAAAGCAGAAGGGGCTGGGAATTTAGCTCAGTGATTAGAGTGCTTGCCTTGCAAGCACAAGGCCCTGAGTTCGATCCCCGGCACCACAAAAAAAAAAAAAAAAGAAAAGAAACAAAGCAAAAGGACAAAGGAAGGTTTCCCAAGCTCCAGGAAACTGGTGAAAAAGGAAGGATGGAAGAAAAGAAGAGAAAAAGAAAAAAACTAAAAACAATACACTCTTTCTCTTTCTCTCTCTCTCTCACACACACATACACACACACACACATAAATACATACATACATACAAACAAAAAGAAAATCGTACAATTTGGGGGCAATGTCCAATTCAATCTCTGTCCATGTTCTCACTGGTAGATACAGAAGGCAGTCAGAGCCTAGATCCATGCTTGACATGGTTGCCAACAACAAGCAGTAGGATTAGGGCAGAAGTGCCAATTCTGAGACTTGCAAATGCACCACAATTCAGGCTGAGCATGGTCTCTGGCCATGGGCGTGGGGCATGGGACATTTAGCTTAAACCCCTCTGTGGGTCTCTTGCCTACCTGTACCCTGACAGACAGTGAGAATACACACCTAAATCACCCATCTTGAAGACAGCCGAACACCACATAAACATACCCAGCTCCAGGTCATAAGGTTACCCTCTCTTGGGGACCTGCACTCCATTCTCGATGAGAGTGTCCTTGTTAAATTCTCCCTAAGACACCTCTTTCTGCCTCTCACAGACATTGTAGGAACTCTTTTTCCTGATGCAAGTCAGCAAAACTACAGCCTGCCCCATGGGTGGAGTGAGTTGAGGTCCCTTTCTCCTCTTTGAAGGACCAACACCCTCTGATGGCCTCTACTGATAGCTTCATCACCAGGAGGAAGACCAAGAATGAAACTACCATGAAGCCCCTGTCCAGGGGTTTCATGGCCATGAAGAGGAGGAAGAAGAAGAAGATTCTCTCCTGCATGAATAAAAGTCATCACAACATGTGTAATTTCCCACATTGATCCTTCAAAGACTATTTGTCTCTCCTAGAGAAACTGATCCCATTAAAAAGCCTGTTTCCCCCTTTTAAACTAGGTAAACAAACCCTATCTGAAAGGGTCAAGAGCCACGCCACTTTCTTTGAGTGAATAAACTTCATCATTTTCTCTTACTACTCTGTCTTCTTTTTACTTCACTGCACACACACGCACACATACTTGCACACACACACAGACAAAGATGGTAGAGGAAAATTTGTTTCTCCCTCACAAAAATAAAACTTTACAGATAGCAATGATTATTTACTCCTTCCTCTCCACGCGTAATCACCTCTATGAATTACCATATGTTTCTCTTGTCCAGTTTTCATATACTAACAAGAATATACAGAGTATCCCTGGGATGAATCCTACTTGGTCGTAGTGTTCATCCCAGGGATACTCTGTATATTCTTGTTAGTATATGAAAACTGGACAAGAGAAACAATACATGTTCTTGGTAAAAAATAATAAAAAAAAAAATTTAAAATACAAGAATATACAGAGTACTACTTTAAGTGTTCAACTCTACATAAACAATACCATGTAATGCTTTCTTTTACTTCTGTTACATACCTATAGGGAAATTCACTTTTTTAAGTGTACTATCCTATTATATTTAATGAATGCATACAAGTGCCTAAGCACTATCCTATCTGAGATAAAGAACAGTTTAATGAATCAATAAAAGCCCTAGAAAAAATTCATTTATCTTTGGAATGACAGTGATTTCTTATACTTTGATAGGAATTGTCACCAAGAAGCTGGGTCCCGACACAGCAAGACCCAGCTCTCTACTACCTTGGTCTTCAGTTTGTTGTGCCCTCCACAAAAGAATTCAGTCAAGACACACAGACAGCCATGCAGAAGTGTAGGTAAAATTTATTGTAAAGCAGACAAAGAGAAAGTTACACCTTCAAGCAAAAGCCCAGAGTGCCGCAAAGGCATCTGTATTGAGTCAAACTCTTATAACATTTTATGACCACAAAAGTTACTCTTATGGTTCAGGGAACTATGGTGATTATGACAGTTATCAACACTTTACTTAGAAGTTACTTAGGAATTACAAAAGATTTTCCTCTCCTTTTTAGATGGTCAGGGTTTCCTTAAGGGTTTTAATCATGTAAGAAACTTACGAGAGATAATTTCTTAATTTAAACCAGGTCCCAGCCCAAGAGGAACATTTCTCTTCCTGATATCACTGACTACTGATATCACTGGCTACATCAGCCACAACTGTTGTATGTCTTCTTTTAGAACTAGACAGCCAGATGGCCGAATAGCAGAAGGAATGTGCATGATACGTAACTGTAAAATGACATTGTGCTCTGTGG
>PVJO010016808.1:0-40918 GCA_004026905.1 Hystrix cristata
CTAGAAAATAGAGGTGAGCTAGGTGTGGTGGCACACACCTATAATCCTGACTCTCGGGAGGCTGAGATAGGAGGCCAGCCTGGACTACATATTGAGTTCCTGTTTCAACAAGGAAAAAAACAAAATAACACCAAACAAACAAAAAAGTGAGTGAAATTCACCTAGCCTGACCATTTTAAAGTGAATAATTCAGTGACATTGAATACATTCATGATGTTGGGCAGTCATCATCAGGGCCTCTCTTGATGTCTCAAACTGAGTATTTCCTCTGTTTTTCATCCCTGGATGACTCCTTGCAACTCTCGGGGACCACCGGGTAGACGGGATGATGCCTGCGGGTGAGGAGCAGGTGAGGTTGGAGGCTATGGAAGCGTCCTCTCCAACCCCTACACCCAGATGAGTTGTGTGGACTTTTTTTTCTTTTAACATTATCTGTCTAGCTGAGGTATTTAGAAAGCTTTTTGCTTTTCATCCTCAAGCCATTGCCAGAGCAGACTCTTTGTAGATAAATTGTCTTCATCTTCCCCCCAGTGAAAGTCTTACAGGGCAGAAAACGAAGGCGAGTTGCTGTAGGGTACAGAGGGCTCTGTTTCCCCCAGACAGACAAGGTGAGTCTGAGTATCAGCTGGGCCTCGTAAACAGCTGCTCTCGCTTTGTACATGGCCCCTATTCTGGAGGAGTTGTCTGAGACTGGAGTCTTCCAAGTACACCAAGGAATGTCGCTATTTGCAGGTATCCTGCAGTGCGCCGATGAGTAAAGCAGAAGATGCTGGTAATTCACCTTGGTTGTAAATGTGGATTGTTTTACAGCCGGTTGACTTCAGGTGAGGCCCATTTCTTCTGAGTTCAGGAAGAATGGAGTTGCACTCCCTCACTTGTTTGTCTGTCCATCCATTTATTGAGCATATATTGGATTCTAGGTGCTGTGCTGGGTGCTGGGGGCCAGATAGTAAATGCTTCCCGCCTCATTTTCAAGGTTGGAGCACCAAGTGGCTTTTGGAAGGCCTCCCTCCTCAGGCCAAATGATAGCCAGACCTGTGATTGATTTACCTTTGACCCTTTGAAGAAAAGAGCAATATCCAGGCCAGCCAAAGAAAAACATTCACTTTCCCTTGTCTGCAGGAAGGAATGTGGAGGTTGGAGTGGTTGCCACAGTTTGGTTGGGTACATCAGAGGCCATATCAGGGCTGCTTTTCCTTGGACTGATGAAAGGGTTAGCAGTTTACCACTTGAGGTCACTGAATCGCAGGGTTTTGTTTTTCCTGCCAGAGACCTTTGCTGTATGACCCCATGTTGGAGACTACTAGCTTTTTGTTTTTCTCTCCTTTCATGTCCCTCATCTGGTGACTTAGAGAGAGGAGATGGGGAGGAGTATTTGGCACCTTAGGAAATACGGAAGCTCTGATGGCTACCCCTCACATGGAGGTGAGAGGCTGTGCTCTTACAATGAGGTCTTGGTATGCTTTTGTTTTTAATTGTTTTGAGGTGAGAGTCATGTGAGATAAAATTAATGATTTAAAAGTGAACAGTTCATTAGTATTTAGTACATTCCCTACATTGTGCAACTGCCGTCTTTCCCTAGTTCCAAAACATTTTCATCAGCCCCAAGTGAAACCCTGTACCCATTAAGCAGTTGCCCCCTTTCTGCTTCCTCTCCATCCCTGGCAATCACCAATCTGTGTTCCGTCTCCATGGATTTACCTATTAGAGACATTTTATGTTAATAGAATCATACAGTCCAGGGCCTTTGCGCCTGGCTTCTTTCTGGTAGTATACTGACTTCCACAGTCAGTCCTGTTGATGGCTGAGCAATAGTCCATTGTGTGTATATCCCCCGTTTCTTTTATTCCTTCACATGCTGATGGATACCTGGGCTGTGTCTGGCTTCTGGCCATTGTCATTAATGCTGCTGTGGTCATGCATGTACAAGTGCTTGTTCGATTATCCATTTTCAGTTCTTTGGAGTGTATATGTAGGAGAGGGATTGCTGGGCCCAGGGCACTTTTTCAAGGAAAGAACAAGAGTGGAGGGCTGAAAGTTGTACCTGGGGGCAGGGATAGGGAGGATCAAGGGAAAGGAAGGTCACTCTTGCTCCTGACGTTGTGTGGTGAGATGTGTGCAGTGGGGCTGCCCTGTGATGCAGGTCCGGAGCTCCTCCTACATGCCACTCCTGGGCCTCTTCCAGCTTCAGCACCTTCGCTCCTGCCAGTCCCTTCTGAGCTGTCTCAGAAAGGCAGGTACACCTGCATGGGGCAGATGTGCAGGCAGCACAGAGCTGGAGGAATGTGCAGTTCCTAGAGAGGAGCCCCAGGAATGCGCAAGCTCACAGGGGATGGGCAGCTGGCCTGCAGGGCGGTGCGCCTTTGGACTGCTGGTGGAGCAAGCACTTAGTCTCACCTTGCCTATCCTCTCCTTGCCTCCAACCCCGTAGAGTATTAGCTCTTACCGTGTGCCGACCACCGGGCTTAGGTGCAGGGGAAGCAATAGTGAAAAAGACTATCATGGTCCCTGCCCTCTAGGGACTTAGGTTCTACTTCCTTTACCTTCTGTGACACCAAGCACAGGGCTAGTCCTGGAGGGGACACCCACCTACCGACAGTTGCTTCCCTCACGTGGCACAGGGTACAGATGAGCACAGAAACTGGCAGTGTGAAAGGACCTGATGGACATGGCTGCAGGTTTCCCGTCCTGGTTGCTTGGCCATAACTTTGCAGGCTTCTCTCTGGCTGCCTTTCCTACTGGGGGAAACCCTTTGACTACTAGGAGATGGCCAGAAATGAGTGGTTTCAGCAGCTCCCCACAGCTAAGCGGCGTTCTTCCTGCTGTACTGCTTTCCATTTCCTTTAAGAATGGCTTCCAGCTTCCTCCAGGAATCTTCACTGGTGCCCTTTGAACCATCCTGTCCTGTTTCCCAGGTGTCACTTAAGGGCTGGTGGCAGCCATGCACAACTAAGCCTGCCAGTCGTCCTAGTGGCATTGTGGCAGCTGCTGGGCCATGCACCCACATGTGGCACAGCTGACTTGGTCCTGAAAGCCAGTGGGCCTGCTTTTTTGTCCAGGCGGGACTAAGAGGGGAAACAGTTCCACTAGATAATGCCCAGCTGGGAAACAAGGAGACTGAGGGTCACCCCAGAGCCGTCTGTAGGGCCAGGAAGCAAAAGGTGATTTTTAAAGTAGTTTTATTGTGGTTAAAATATACGTAACATAAAGTTAGCTATTTTAAAGTATATAGTTGAGTAACAGGACATTCGTGATATTGTACAACCCTTACCACTACTAAGTTCCAGAACTTTTTCCTGTCCAGATTGGCAGCCACTGCCCATTCCCCTCTCTCCTAATTCCTGGCAACCACCAATCTGCTTTCTGTTTCTGTGGACTTGCCTATTCTGGACATTTCATATAAATGAAATAATGTAGTATGTGGCCTTTGTGACTGGCTTCTCCTACATAGCATTGTATTTTCAGGGTTCATCCATGTTGTGATATGTATCAGTATTTTGTTCTTTTATATAGCCTCTTGTCTCTGGTTTTATCACTTAGCATCAGTATTGTAACATATATCAGCACTTCATTCCTTTTTATGGCTAAATAATATTCCACTCTGTGGATGTATCTTACTTTGTTTTTCCACTCGTCATTGATGGCCATTTGGGCAGTGTTTACCTTTTGGCTGCCATGAATAGAGCTACTACAAGCATTCATGCCTAACTTTTTGTTTGAACACCTGTGTTCAGTTCTTTTGGGTATACACCTGTGAGTAAAAGGAAAGGTTTATATGAGGATAAACCTGGCTATTTCCTTCATGAGTTTCAAAGACAAAAGAGAAGGAGTTACACTTAGTTTTCTTTTGGAGGTGGGAATTAAATCCACAACCTTACACACGCTAAGCACTTGCTCTACTAGTAGTAAGCTATGCCCCCAGCCACTTAGGTTAACACGTTCCCGCCAGTTTGAGCCACTGGTGTACATGCGTGACTGTCCCATCAGATGGCTCGTACCACTGGATGGGACTGTCCCATGCCATCTGATGGGACAGTCATATATGTACCACTGGTGGTTCAGAGCCACCCAGCAGCAAGACACATGAATTATGGCCCCATCATGAACGTGTTGGAGAAGAGATAGGTATGGGGGTACGTGCCTGTAGTTCCAGCTAGCTGGGAGGCCGAGGTGGGAGGACTACTTGAACCCAGGAGTTCAAGACCAGACTGGGCATTATAGTGAGATTCTTGTTTCAAAAGAGTAAAAGCTGAGTGTGGTGGCACATGTCTGGAATCCCAGCACATGGGAGGTTGAGGCAGGAGGATTGTGAGTTTGAGGTCAGTCTGGGCTTCATAGCAAGTCCAAGACCAGTCTGAGCTAAATAGAAAGACACTGTTTAAAAATATAATCAGAAAAGCTGGGTGTGGCGGCACATATGTGTAATCCCAGTGCTCTGGAAGCCTGAAGCAGGAGGTTCTCAAGTTGGAGCATAGCCTGGGCAACTTAGGACTTGAGACCCTGTCTCAAAATAGAAAATGAGAGAGAGACAGATAGACAGACAGACAGAGAGACATATCATGGAGAGAGATTATGATTGGCTCCGTTAACATTGGGTCCAACAGGGAGTGAAAATGCTGGGTGAGTCTAGGATTCTGCTTGCGAGGAATTCCCTATGCAGTTTGAGGCAGGGGTCCCAAAACTACATGCCTTCAGGCTGATGTGTAAAAGAGGGAAGAGTCTGAGTGGGGACTAGAGCCTGCACATGTCGCAGCTTCCTCAGCCAGCTGTTGACATGAAGGAATGCAGGCACAGTGTTGCCAAATCTCTCTCTCTCTTTTTTTTTTTTTTTTGGTGAAAAGTTGGAAATCCAGATTTTTAAGTGAAATCCCTCAGTTTTAAACTGTTGAAGGTTAAATGTTTTTCTTGTATTAAACACTAGGCCAAACCCCAGGCAGTCAGTGGGCTAGATTGGGCTCCTGGCTGGTGCTTGGCGACCTGGGACTGGAGGCAGGAAATGGGTTGCTCCTGGCCCCTCCTTTGGCACTTCTTCCCTCCACCCGTCTCCCGCCTATCCTGCTGGTCTCACTGCCTTCTCTTCTTTCCTCAGATCATCTCTCGGATCTTCAGGGCCGGGCAGAGGGTGATCCTGGGGTATCCTGGGACTTCTACAGCAGTTCTGTTTTGGGTAAGCTCAAGTGGGAAGAACCCTCCTCTTGTCCGTGGCTTGGAGGTGGAGAGTTGCCCTATGGAGGTATCCCTTCACCTACAATAGCCTTTACAGACCCCTACAGCCCGACCCCTCACCCCGCTTCCACCAGACCCCAAAGTCATTTTGTCTGAATCACAAGATGTAACACTGATGTGGACAAAGCTATTCCTCCTTAGCCTGCTACCACTCCCCACCATGGGTATTTTTAAAATTCTCTCTCTTCCAAGGTCCCTTTCTCCTCCCTTGTTTTGTCTTAATCCCAGCAGAAGCCTCCATAAGCATGGTCACCTCTTCTGGTATTGCTCACACTCAAGAGGGGCCCGATGCATCTGGCAGTTGCCATTGCCTCCCTCCCCTGCCCCCATGGTGCCCACCTAGTTTCTGAGATAGCCAACGTCCTCTGGGCCCTTAGCCTTCTAGCCCAAGCTTCACTCTCTTAGAAGATCAGCATCTTTGTCTGCAGTGGGCCAGAGGGTAAAAATTAAGGGAAGCCTCTGCCCCTAAGTTTGGAGGGAGCTGGGGCAGCAGAAGGTTGCAATGGAATGCAACAGGCCACACCCAAACATGTGACTGGGGGCGAGAGCCATGTGAGCCCCGGGCTCTGGGATCAGGTGGGGAGGCTGCTGGGGAATGCTGCAGCTGCAGAAGGACAGGTGTTTTTACCTTGTGCCGGACTGCTGATCGTATCACCAGGCTTCCATCTCCAACAGCTGAGCAGCTCATCCTTCGTGTTACCTTGCTTTTTCCACTCAGGGCGGAGGGATGTAATGAATCTTTGGCCACAAAATACTTCCTTCCAGGACTAGAACTTTTACCTGTCCTGTCAATGATGCGAGCCATGGGATCAGCAACCCCTGGGCTAGCCAAAGACCTGTAGCCTTGTCACATATCTCCTCAGCACCCCGTCATGCCCCTTTATGTAGTTGGAGCATTTCTTCTCTTCAGTTTTGTTCATGTAGTGGGTCCTAATTCCCTGTGTATTCTCCTTCCAGAGCAAAAAGATGGGTTTGCCTGTGACCTCCTGCACAATCCTCCTGGGAGCGCTGATCAAGAAGGAGATGATGTGGAAGAGGACGATTTCATGTTTGAACTCTCAGATAAGCCTCTTCTCCCTTGCTACAACCTCCAAGTGTCAGTGTCCCGAGGGTAAGTGTCTGGGAGATCCATAGAGACCTAGTGCCTGGATCCTGGCAACCCCTTGCCCCCACTTCTGGGGAAGGTGGAGCTCTCCAGGAGCAGGCAAAGATGGCATGTGCTGGAGTTTAGGAAAGATCAAATATGACAAGGGCTAGCTTGACCTCCATTCAAATTAGAGGTCTGTGGACCATTAGGTCCGCATTGTGTCTGCCAGCTGTATGCGTTTCTTGAATCCCCTTTGTGCACTGGGTATAAGAGATTATCTGGGAGGTATTTGGGCTGATGAACCATTAGAATCTTTGGAACATTTTTGTGGTTTCTGGAGACAGGCAGACAGAATATTTGCAATTGAGATTCTTGGAAAAACCAAGACATATGGTTGCCATAGCTGAGGAGCCACTAGGGTCCTTAAGCAATCCACAGCCTGGTTTCTTGTAGCCTTAATGTTGGCGAGGTGATGGTGTCCGTGCTGCTAGCTCAGATGACCATGTGTATGAAAATGGGGAGCACCTATTTGCAGAGACTACAGTATAGCTGACACTTAATAGTAGACGGAGCCCAACTGGTTCTTTTTCCATGATTCAGAAAAGAGTTTAACAGCTTGCAGGACTGTGGTTCTTGTTGGGTTTTCTTGCACATCAGCATGTGGACTGCTGCTTGGGAGGATGAGAATGCAGGATCCATTTCCCTTTTGTTCCTGCATCATTATTTTGTGGGCGGGGTGTGGGGGGGTGCTGGGGACAGAACTCAGGGCCTCACTAGGCAAGCACTCTACCACTGAGCTAAATCCTCAACCCCCTCATTAAGTATTTCTAAAACAATATTAAGGATTATTTTTCCTTGATACCTGTTTTTTTTTTTAAATGAGGTTTTACCTTTATTAAAGGTAGGAAAAGAAATACGCTCTGCAGAGCAAGCATGGGACAATTAAAAGTAGGAAAAGTACACTCTGGGTGAGAACAGACCACTGCGAAAGAGAGTACAGTGGCCCTTGATGCCTGTTTCTAAAATATCAGACCTTTTTTGGGGGGATGGGATCTTGCCGTGTTGCCCAGGTTGTCCTCAAACTCATGATTCTCCTGCCTCAGTCCCTCAAGTAGCTGGGATTCCAGGCATATGTCACTGTGCCCAACTTAGTCAAACCCTATTTTATTTTTTGGTTTGGTTTGGTTTTTTGAGACAGGGTCTCGCTAAACAGTTCAGGCTGGCCTTAAACTCACTATGTAGCTATAGCTGGCCTCGAACTCTGGGTAATCCTCCTGCCTCAGCCTCCTGAGTGCTGAGATTACAGGCGGGAGCCACCACGCCCACTGTTTTGTCTTGTTTTCTGAGACAGAGTCTCACTGTGTAATTGAGGCTGGCCCCGAACTCACTGTGTAACCAAGGCTGGCATTGAACTCAATCCTCTTGCTTTAGTCTCAGCTGCTGGGATTAATAGGCTTGCGCCACCATGCCTGACTGTCAAGCCCTGTTTTAAAACCCAGTGAACTAGCACAATATGCACGGGGCGGGGGCAGTGAATGATGGATTAGGAATGCATCTAGTTTGAGTGCCTCTGTTTATGACACTAGCCCCCAGGCCCCATTTCTTTGCATACCTTCCCCCACGGCCTGATAAGAATAAAAATAGCCTATATGATGACACTAGTAGGGATCAAATTTCAGGGGCTTTGGTCCTTATTCTTCTGGGCAGAAGCTGATCCCTGAGGGCGGGGCTGGGCCTCTGGGATATAGTATTGCACAGTGAATTAATTCCTCCGAAGTGTCCAGCACCTCCTCTGAAACAGGATCTTGGGGCCCACAGGCAGTAAAAGGACCAGGGTAGGCTGCTTTAGGTATGGACATAACACGGGCAACCAGGGCTGCGTGCCACTCTGTGAGCCAGGTGGCAGGCAAGTTGTCAGCTGAGAGCTGGCTACCAGCAGTGCTGCCTTCTTAATGTGACATTCTGCAGTGCTTGTCCCGAAACTGCCCTTCCCCACAGCTGCAGCACCATGTAGCCATGTCCAGTCTTTGAGAAGTGCCTTCTGAATCATCCAAGCAAGACTAGATTCTGATCACCAGCAGGAATGTTCTGAAGGGCTTTTCCCCCCATTCTTTGAAGGTGATGTCCAAGTGTATGGTATCAGTGGTCCCGTTCTCTTAGCCTGGAGCACTGCATTCCCTGACCACATGAAATGACAGAGCTCACCATCATTCAGAAGAAGTATTGCATTTTAGGGATAAGAAGTGTAGGTCTGGCTAGATGTTTTAAGCGCTATAAAGAACATTCGCTTTCATAACATGTCTTAAGCAGCTGCACTAGGTCAAACCCTGACGACCAGTACACAGCTCTGGCCTTCAAAGAATCCAAAGTCTAGTGTAGTAAACAGACAAATATATAATAACTCTAATAAAAGACCA
Organism: Hystrix cristata; assembly: GCA_004026905.1. Taxonomy (NCBI): domain Eukaryota; kingdom Metazoa; phylum Chordata; class Mammalia; order Rodentia; family Hystricidae; genus Hystrix; species Hystrix cristata. The sequence continues at coordinate 8,731 of PVJO010016808.1, forward strand.
AATGTTCTAAGCAGGTTTTTTTTTTATATATATATAAAAAGCTCAAACAGAGCAGAAGACTGTCAATTAAAAAATAAAAGTTCTGGTCCACCCTGAACCCCCCCCATCCCTAGTCCCCAGGGAGAACCACATTTTAGGTTGCTTCTGCAGCCCTTCACAAGTGACTCTTTGGGAAGTATTGTGCTAGGGGTGTGGAGCAGGCTTTGGGGGATGGGATGAGCACACCATCACGGGTGACGCGGCATTATGAGCTGGGCCAGGAAGGACAGAAGGGAACGTGGCATGGCATGAGCAAAGGCACTGAGACAAACGAGTTCAGGAGGTTCAGGAAGCAGGAGCAGTCCTGTGTCTTGTGGCTGGCATGTGGTGGCATGTGGGGTGGGAGATGCTGTGTGTGTTGGGGGTCGTGGGTGTGGACGGAGATTGGGTTGAAGAGGTCCGATGGAGTCATCTTTGGAAGGTTTTGTTTAATATCATGCTAAAGAATTTGGAGCTTTTTTCTGGAGGCACTAGGGAATCTGTCAAAAGCTATTCAGGAAGTGCAGCGGGGTCAGATTTGCTTTGTAGAAAACTAATTGTAACAGAGGATCCAGTGACAGTGGGTGGGGGTGCAGAAGAGTGATTCCGGACAAAAGGTAGCCAGTCAGGAGCTCACGCAATACAGCCTGGGCCAGAAGTGTCCGGAAGGCTGGAGCTGGGGCAGCCCTGGAAACGGGGGAGACTAACACAAGGAGGCAGTGTTTCTTCCTGCTTTAGTCAGTGGAGGCTGTTGGCCTGTGACCGGCCTCTCTAGCACCCCTCCCAGCTGTCCGCAGGCTGCCGCCCAGTCGGGTGTGCTGGCGATGGCAGACTGGCTGTAATGTGAGCCCAGGCCTGCAGAAACGGTGACGGTGCTGCCGCTGCCGCTGGAGAACAAACTTGTCTAATGCATTCCAGAGCCAAGCAGAAATGCCTTTCGGATTACCCGAAGTTTAAGCCTTTCTCCATGGCTCTCTTTCTGCTGGGAATGATCGTGGAGAACAGGGAGGCCAGGGAAGCAGGGGTGAGAATAGAAAAGGGAAACCGGACCAGACGTGGGTCCGCGGGGGCAGGGGGTCAGAAAGAAGTGGTCCTGGCAGATGGTAAAGCCCAGGTCACGAGTGCGGGTGAAGCCCTGGGGAAGCCTGCTAAGAGGTTTTGGTTCTGGCAGGCCTGTCTCCCTCCTGTACGCTCTCGGTCATGGGCTGAGTGCTCACTGATACTCAGCTGGGCTGGGAGAAAACATTTGTCTCAGCCTCACCCAGAGAGCTCGTGGTTTCGAGGGAGGTAGGCTGACTGGCAGAAAGTCTCAGCGGGAGGACCAGGAGCCAGGTTAGACTCCAGGGGTCACTCTGCCTGCTCCAGCTGTCTGCGGCGCTTCTGTCGGTGCCTTCCAAGTCCTCCGAGCCTCCCTCCTTAACTCCTGCTCTTGCCTTTTCAGGCCCTGCAACTGGTTCCTCTTCACTGATGTCCTCAAGCGACTGAAGCTCTCCTCAAGGATCTTTCAGGCCCGGTTCCCGCACTTTGAAATCACCACCCTGCCCAAGGCCGAGTTCTTCCGGCAGGTGGCCTCCAGTCAGCTGCTGACCCCTGCCGAGAGGCCTGGTGGCATGGAGGACAGATCTCCCCCAGGCTCCTCTGAGACTGTGGAGCTGGTTGCTTATGAGCCCGAGCTCCTTCGGCTCCTAGGCTCTGAGGTGGAATTCCAGTCTTGGAGCAGTTGACCAGGAAAACAGCCCCTCCCTGTACTTTCTCCTCCCGAGTTCACCCGTGCCCCACCTCCCATGTCCCCCCACCGAGCACCAGACTGCAGAATGAGGCAATAATACGGACCAACAAGAAGCCGCCTTATCAATGCCAGCATTAGTGACTGGATTTTTTTGTTTTTTGGTTACAGTTAGTTCTCATCTCCCTGTCATCATTGTTGTTGTGGTTGGTGATGGGGGTGGAAAGTTGAACTCCATGTCTGAAGACAAGAGGTCCCCAGGGGTAGTGGGAGGTGGCGCCAGGGTCCCTTGGACTGGCGTCTTTGCGTATGACCAAGACCGAATGTGGGCCTTGGTAGCAGTGTCCTGTTTCAAGGAGAAATGAGAAAAGCCCAAACCTGAGCGCCCCCTTGTCCCCCTGTGTTCTTCTGTTTTCCATAGTATTTATTTTATTAGTATTTAATTTGTATTGTTTCATTGGTTTCTGATAAGTCTGTATCACTGTGATGATTTGAGACAACTTGTTGTATTGAGGGACTTTCTTTACCTCCTTTCTTTTTCTTTCTTGATAAGCTTTGGGGCTGCTCCCTCCCTCTGACAAAGTTATTCCCAGGTTGCTCTCCCCCTGGGGAGGGGGTGAGGTGGGCAGGGTGGAGACCATGTGACTAACAAGCCGGCCCAGAGCTGGGGGGCTGGGGGTAAATCCCGAGGCTTTGGTGCTCCCCTTCCCCTGCCAGTTCTTCTCCTCCCTGCCCTTTGCAGTGGCCCCGCCATCTTGAGATTAGTGTTTACTGGAGAGAGGAGAATTGGGTGAGGGCTTGCAAGTTACTCTGGTAAAGGAGAGGTGAGAATGGGCCTGAGGGATGAGGGTGCCCCTCACACCTTCACTGCTCCTTTCAGGGTGCACAGTATGGGATTATTCTTCTGTCTTTCCCCTGTACCCCTGCCCATTCCACCCTGTCCTGGCCTCGCCCTCTCCAGACACTGAGCCTCTCACCTCCCAGCCCTCGACCCTCATCTCTTCTCCTTCCCAGCAAGGCCCCTCCCTACTGTTCTCCTTTGGAATCGGTGGAAGGCTTGGAACTGACGCCAGATGTGACATCAGGCAGGCGTCAACACTCTCCTAGGTGAGGGCAGGAGACCAGGCTCCACTCCTGCTTGGGGACCGCAGGCTGAACTGAGCGTGTGGCCCCACCCGGCCTCCTCCCAGCCTCTAGGGCTGCTCCATCAGGGAGAGGAGGAGAGGGAGGGAGGGAGGAGCTTGGGGTGCTTTCCTGTCCTTGCCCCCTCTGTGGCGTGTCTTTCCCACTCTCTTATTTTTCTACCAATTGCTATTTTTCCGAACAATCCTTGTAGAGAGTATGTACCATCCAAAGGCAGGAGGGCCTCACCATGGCTGGTTCTGGTTGGAGATGGTACAGTTTTATTGTACAGGTGCTAAACAACAACAACACAAGAAGAAAATGGGAAAAAAGGACAAAAAAAAGGAAAAAAAAAGCCAGTTTGAGGATGGGACAATCTGTTCTCTGGAGGCTCCTGACCCATTTGGGAGCATGGGTGGTTATTTTCTTTGTATTGTGTTTGTTCTTTGTTCCCTGGGGGAATTTCTGGGCCCCCTTCCGTAGGACTGCTCCCCAGCCCCATCATCCTGCCCAGTTGGTTTTGAAGTTGTTCTCCCTTTTTAAAAAAAAAAAAAACAAAAAACTAAATATATATATATAAATATATATATATAAAGTTGAGGGGTTTTGGATTTTAATTTTTTGGTCTTGGGGTTTGTGGTATCGTGTGGTTTATTTTGTTTTATATTTGCCTTTACTTTTTTGCATTTGGGTGTATATTCTGGCTGCCCTTTCTGTTTTTCATTTTAAGCAACTGGCTGTGGAGTCAAAAAACACATACTGAAAAACTTGCGTCAGGGCTTCTGTCTCCTGTCTCTTCACTCTTCTCCCCCTCATGGCTTTCTGGAGGTTAAGATGCACGCCTGTAAATGGGAACAACCCCCTCCCCCCGCCATCCTGCTTGGTAGTTGTGGTCCTTGGGGGCAGTGGGTGAAGCAAGGTAGAGAGACTCCTGAACATCCTGGTCACTGGATCCTGATCTGGAAACAAAAGGAAAGGCAGGGGCAAATCCCAGGGCCTGGGCAGGTGGGGCAGATTGAGTATCTGGGTTCAGTTGCACTGGTTGGGGGGTGCAGGATTGAGGCTGGGAGGCCTGTTCTCCATGTAGGGGAATAATCCTCCCTAAGGAAATCACCTGCTGGCTCCCCTTCCTGCCCAGGACCACCCACCTGGCTGGTGCTCTGCTCAGCTCTGGTCACAGCTCTGCCCTCCTTCAAGGTCCTGCCAGTGCCTGCCCCCCCCCCACCATGCTGACCTCCCATGCTTCTGATTTCCAATGAGCCAGCTACCCTAAAGGCAAGATACCCACCCTCCGTTTTGTGCTTCTGAAAAACACTGGGGGAAGCTATGAATCTTCTGACTGCAGGCTGCAGAAGGTGCTCTTACGTTTGAGGGGAGGGGATGTTGGAGAGGCCTGGGCAGAGGCCCTTTTACTGTCCGCTCCATTCTTGTTCTTCACGTCTCTCTCATGGCTTATATGGATAGGTGAGGGGATCTGTGTGTCTGACCGGCCGGAGTCCAGCCTTCCAGGGGTGAACTGCGAGCTGCTTCCTTGTTCAAGCCTCAGCAGCCTGCCCTGACCTGGGTCTTTCTCTCTAGGTAGAGGGGACATCATCCTTTCTGAGTGACAGCATTAATCTTCCTCATTGGCCTTCCTCTCCCCATTTCTGGTTGCAAGGCCCCCCAAACAGCCCCAGAGTGGTTCTGATTTCAGGTTGGTCCTCTGGAATATGCAGTTAAGAAATCAGATATGTCAGTAGGTCAGGAAAGCCATGTGATGAGTGTGAGGATTCAACTTGCCCCAGAATGTTATGAGAGCTCAAAGGGATGGGCAAGGGCCCTGGGGTTGCTGGCAAAGACTTCCCAGGAGAAGGGATGCCCAGTGAATACCTATAATAAGTAGAAAAGTAGGCATTCGAGGTGGCAGTGAACTGAAGAGACAATTGGAGCAAAGGCTTAGAGATCAAGAAAGTAGAGTTTAAAACAAGCAAGCCACTGTTTCTTGTGTTCATGTTTTTGGGTTCCTTTACCTGAACCTCTGCAGATACCCACTACTTCTCTGCCAGGTTGAAAAGAACAAGGCAGGAGGTGCGGATGGTGTTATTAAATCTACATCTCACCAGCGGCCTCTTATTCAATGGTCTCCTAATCCTTAGAGCCCACCACTTCCTACAGCCCTCCTTGGTGGAGAAGCTAATCTCCCCAGGTCGCCTTTGTTCCATCTGTTCAGGTTACCGACCTACCGACCTACCGACTGATCCGAGTCACACCGAGGATGAAATAACGGCTCTTTAGCTGACGCTACTTCCTCGGAGCCTGTCCCAAGCCTGGAGTTAATGACTATCCTAGCAGCAGGTTCCTTTTTGGGGTTGAAAGAAGCCCAGTCGAAGGCTCCATATTCTGGAGAGGACTATCTCAGACCCCTCCCTAAATCATGGTGGGTAGAGGAGGGGCGAATTGGCTCTTTACAGACTAACCCAGTGATGGCGAACCCTGTGGATGGAGTGCCCAAACTGCAACCCAAACCCCACTTACTAATCGCAAAGTGCCAACACTGCAGTTAAACCTGAATGCTCTGCTGCTGGGGCGAGGCTGGGGCGACCCGGCTCGGGTGCCAACAGAGAGGGCTCTGCGTGCCTGCTGCAGGACCCATGTTATAGGTTCGCCACCACTGCTCCAACCTAATAACTGGAAAGGAAGTCTGTTGGGCATTTCATTGTGTCTGGTCTTGTGTTTTAGGAAGGGTAGGATCTGCTCAAGGGATCGCCATGACTGAGATGCAAAGTATTAAGGCCTACTCGACCTAGTAGCGGGCCGAGGGCTGCTACCGCGAGGGCGACTGGCCACCGCGGCGGAGGGACGCCTCGACTGCTCTGCGCTGCTCGCGCCACGGGCGGTCCGGACCCTCAGCTGGCGAGTGGATATCACGGGCGCCTTGATCGCTCTCGGATTTCAAGGGAGAAAGCGGCGGTGCGTGAAAGCGTAGCTAAAGGCAGGCTGGCAGGACCAGACCCGGGGCCCTGCAGAGGGGGGTGCGGCAGCGCCTCCCCGCCGGGGGAGCTCTGCGGCCCCAGAGCCCTGGGCGACGGCGCTGGCGGCCTGGCGGGCCGCGTGCTCACCTGCTGGTCCGCGAGGCTGGGGGAAGGGGCCCGAGGGCGGGGCCAGGGGGTGGCTGGCCAATGGGGAGGAGACATTCAATGGTTTGCTAATTCCCCCTGCAAAGTGGGCAGGAGCCGAGGTGAAAGTTCGAAGCTCGCGAGCAATGAAGGTCGTTGTTGAGGCCAGCTTCGCCCAGGGATAGTTGGGGGAGCGGGGGCCTGGCCGAGGGACCGCAAGACGCCGGCCGCGGCTGTCTCTCTGGGAAGCGGTAGACTCCGCCCTGACTACTTCCCGGGCTCCGCCAGCCAGCCCGCCATCGCCGACTCGACAGCGCCACCTGCTGCATATCGACTTCTACGTCCAGCGCGCCAGGGCCGATGCGACTTCGCAGGCTGCGACAGCCCAGAGGCGAATGAGCTCGCTCAGCCCAGGCCCGGCGGCGGCTTTGAAGCTGGAGGTAACCTCCTCCTTTAGAAGACGTGATAGGGTCAGAAGGCTTGTGACTTACAGAACTTCATGTTCCGCCCCGCCCCGCCCCGCCCCCAGGGCTGACATTTCCACCACTCAGTCCCACCCAGGGATGAGGAAATGGTGAGGAATGGCCAATGGGCAGGAGTTTGGGCGTCATCTGTGGCACCTGGTGGCAGTAAGGCATAGCTGGAAACGCCTCGTGGGCCTGTTGTGCAGAGATAGCTGGAGACATGGGAAGAGGAAGTAGCTGCCAGTAGTGTTAGATGAGGAGTTAAAAAGCCTTGATATTTCTCATTAAGGATTATCCTTTCTCTCCTCTTGCCTGCCAGAGTATAGAGCAGAAGTCTCCATAACTGGAATCAGGACTCGTTCATCCTTTTAATAAACATTTATTGAGCACCTACTGTGTGCAGGCACTGTGCTAGGCGCTGTCCTTGAGGAGCTCACAGTCTACTGGAGGGGAAACATACATAAACACATGGTTAAGGAACTACAGTGTGCTATTGCTACAATAAGAGGTATATACAAGTGCCATGGGAGCTGCAGGAGGGAGTAACACATCAGCTGCTGGGAGGTAAGGACCGTCACTCGACTCCTGAGTCTACGAAAGCATTAGGAAGGCAGGAGTGTTGCCATGTGGCTGAAAGAACCTGTCTCCTTGGGTTTCTCTTCTTGCTCCCGTAACTACATCAGTACAGGTTAGTTTATCAGATTAGCTGCTTTAACACTTTGAGCAGGGAAGAAACTGGAAGGGAAGTTTCTTTGGGGGCAGAGGATGTTCCAAGTAGTAACAAATCTTGGGTGCTAAGAGGGCACTGAGCCAAGGAGGGTAGACCCTAGCAGTGGAGCATCTGGGTAAGTGTGCACCTGTGCAGAGTGGCGATCAGAGGTCACCTACCTCAGAGTTCAGTGCCCATTGCCCACCAGTGCAGTCAGTAACCGTTCATTGATGCTCATTGCTTCACAGCACGCCCTGTTCTGTGAGGGATCCAGTCCTCTCTGCCCCTCAGGAGGTAACACACCAGCTGGGGTGACTGTACAGGTGCAGGTCATTGAAGCTTTAAGTAACAGTTCAGGATTATACTAGCGATGTCACAGGCTGTTCGTGATGAGTTGCCCAAAGAGTAATATTGCAATGAGTTTAGAATAAAGATCTCACCTAAGGATAGGCTGCTTTGGCGAGGCAGCTTCCATGGGTTGAGCCTTGAGGACAGACACAGTTTAGTCGACACAAGGCGAATGGGAAGAGCATTCACACTGAGAAGAACCCAGTAAAGAAAAGGCAGACGTGGGCCATTTTGAACAGAGTCAGGTCCAAGACCAGCAATCCCAGCAGTTTGTTTGGAGTCATATGCTGGAGTGGAGGAGGGTGCAGTGGGTGTGGGCTTGGGAAGTCAGACAGGACCGATGGTGAAGGACCAAGGACTTGGGGCTTTGTCTGAGGGTGGAGCTGATGCTCAGATTTAAAGCACTTCCCAGCTACTGCCCTGAGATCTGCAAGTGCTTTCCCATCTTTCCTGCAGGTCCCCTGCACTGCCCTGTGATCCTGCAGCTGAAGCGCTAGTGCCAGGCTTCTAGAAAGGAGAAGAGAGGAGAGGCACTTCGAGTGTCGCCCTACCTGTAGGCCAGGAGTCACTGAAGGCAGAATAATAGGGTTGGTGCTATGGTAGATTGGAGGGGGACACAGGTCACACTGGGTGGGGCACTGATGTGTCCAGGAACAGGGAGCTGCAGGTAGTATGGGCCAGGCTAGAGGATGTGAGGATGCACAAGACAGGCCAGATTTTAGAGACACAGTAACTGGTCTGAACTTCAGGAAAAGGAAGAGGGGCAGGGCCAGGTGAAGGCAGCTATCAGGGAGCTTAGAAGTTCAGGTTTAGGAGGGCAGGAGGGTGGTGGTGTCATTAATTGAAATAGGCAAGTTCTGGTGGCCTTTTGCTTGGGTTTTGTTTTTTGTTTTTGTGAGTGTAGAAAGAATGTAAAGATACACATTTGGTAGAGGGACTGCCAGACATTTAGGTGGAATTGTCCAGCAGCTCACTAGACAAGCCAGGGGCTTAGGAGAAAAACAGGGCCGGAGCCCCAGATTTAAGACTCATCCAGAAGAGCCAGTCAGTGACAATGAGGAGACCCTTGGGGGACCCCCATGTTTCAAGTGACAGATGAGGAGGCAGACCAGGTGTATGGAAAGGATAAGGGGGAAGAGGGCCCAGCTAGTACTGGCTCAGTGATTTCACCATGAGGATGCCACTGTCCTTGACATGGTAGGTGTCTGTGGAGTTGGCCGGGAGAGGGCAGAAACCAGATTTCAGACGGGAGCAGAGTCACACCCAACCCATGCCGTGCCTTTGTGCAGTTTGCTTTTTACAAAACAGGGCTCCTTTTTCAAGATGCTTACTTTCAACCATCAGGAAATTGTCGTAATAAGCTGATTTTATTAGAAAAAGGCACTTCGATGCTAACCACTGGGAACTGTTTTAAGTACACCTGCATGGCCATATACGGTCCCTCCCTGGGGAAGGAGAGGGAAGCGAGTGAGAGAGAATGATGCCCAGAAGAGGGCACAAAGAGAGCAGCCAGGAGAGGTAGTTAGGCCAAGTGGGTGGTTTTGTGCCAAGAAGGAAGCAAAGGTCCTGAGGCACTGATTCACATTAACCAAAATCACCAGAGAGTACAGTTGCTTCCAAGCCCAATGCTTCTTAGCTTTGCACCCAAAGGTGGCAGGAGGGAAGCAGGTTGATGGGGGGGCAGGGCACAGTCACTCAGCTGAGGGGTTGCCCTGGAGAGAGAACAGGCTGACCCTTCCCCAGAAAGCAAAAAGAGGGAAGCAAGGAGCCCTGTGGAGATGAAGAAGAGCCACAGGCACTCACATCAGCTGGCTCCTGCCTCCTTGGTGAAGAAGGAATGGGGATTAGGAGGGTGAATTGGAAATGAGGAGAGGCTGGCACAACTCTGGGGTGAGAAGGCAGGCTGAGCAGCAGGGACAAGGTGGCAGTGTCCCACCGGTAATGGAGGCAGATCCCAGCTGGGTCACTGTCCCACTGTTCGCAGCAACGCCTGGCAGCTAGACAATCTCAGGGGAGAAGTAATGACCAGGTAACCCAGGGCAGGGCACACAGGGCAGCATGCCAGCTGAGGCTGTTGCCTGGCATGGGGCTGGTCTCGCACAAACAGCCCAAGACCCAGGCACAGACATTCAGTATTAACTTGCCCTTGACTGGAGACTTCATGTCTGGATCTGACTCTAGAGGGGTGCTCTGCCCTGACTAATTCTCCAGCAAAGCTCTCTGGGGCGGCCAAGGTGCCAGCCTGCCGTCATGGTGACAGTGACGAGTGGTGAGGCAAACTGCAGGAAGAGCACATTGGTCTAACCCACGGGGGTTGCTCCCGGGGCTGAGTTCTCCCCTCCCTTCTCGTCATGGTTTTACCCCACTCAGCCTTCTTGTCCCTTGGCAGTGTGTCTTCTCCAACAGGTGCACCTATTGAAGCTCTCCTACCTGGACCTGGACCTGTTTCAGCTCTGGGACATCTCTAGATTTGGGGATCCAATCTGTACCCCATAGTCTCAGAGCAAATGAATCTTGGGCACTAGAGGATGTCTTCCCTTTAAAAGGATCCCCATCTCTGTGGCTGACCCACAGAAAGACATGCACACACCCTTGGAGACAAGACCATATAGCTGCACCCCAGGCCTCCCCCACAGAAGGAAGCTAGAGCCCACAAGTACACACACAGCTACATACAGAGATATTCACATATGGGGTAGCAAATCCCCTATGTAGGGAACGTGGATGACGAGACGCAGCCAGGCCCAACTCTTCTTACAAAGCTCCTGCGTCAGTCCCGGCCACAAGCTTCTCCCTGGCTCCAACTTTCCCTCCAGCCCGTCATCCTGCCGACAGCACATCCTCTCGTGCTTCAGAGGGCCGCGCTCTGGTACCGGGATGCTCAGCCGGACGGAGTCTGGCCGTGGTGGTCCCCAGTAGGCCTGAGGGACCGGGGATCAGGCGGATTGAATCCCATGGCAGCATAAGGACAGGTACGCTACATAAGTCAGTCTACGTGAAACTGCCGCTCAGCTTCACCTCATGGGTCACACTTCAGACCCCCTTCGTTTACATGTCATGGGGCTCCATCTTAATGAGGGAGGTGGGATTGAATGGAGAGAAGGGGGCTGGGGTCGGGGATCTGGCGAGCAGGCTCCCAGATGAGGTCACACTAGGCTCAGCCATTAACAGTGACCCTGAGCCCGAGGAGAGCTCAAGTTCAGCCACTGGGGTCAGCCCAACAGTGGGGCGGCTGGGGGGAGAGAAAGTCTGGTTACCCATTAGACTCGGAGTGTGGGGACCCCTCGGAGCCACCTGGGTTGGAAGTGGCTGAAGATGAGCCTGATCTCTCAGGAGCTCCCTCAGGGTCTCTTCAGGAACCAGCAGGCCCTCCACGGGGGCCCCAGTCACCATGCCCTGAACATATGCAGAGGACCTCAGTGGGCCCTCCTTGACCCCAGGGGCCGCCGTGGTGCCGGAAGTCCTGATGAAGGCAGCGATGACAGTTCCGGGGGGCTGAGAGCCGGGCCCTGCGGGTCCGGCAGCCGTGACAGAGGGTGACGCTGGGTTGGCTGGACGGTTGGCCCCCGTCAGAAGCTGGGGGAGGCTACTGAGAATCAGTGGGGCCCCTGGTGCTGCCACTGGGTTTTCTTGGAAACTAGTGTTCAGGGGGAAGGAGGCCTGCAGAGTGAAGGTGTCCTTGAAGGGTGACGCGGGCGGGACGCTCTGGAGAACGAGCTGAGTGGGAGCAGTAGTACTGGCGGGAGGCCCGTTGGTCAGCACCGTGGTCAATGGGATGGTCTGCAGGGTCACGGCAGAGCCGGGCCCCATGGGGGCCACTCCTAGGTGGATGTTGCTGGGCACCGAAGAAGGACTGAAACAAGACAGAGGAGAGTAGGTTAAGGCAGGAGGGGCCTCCCGACCAGCTCAGGAGGCGGGCATAACAAGGCCAGAGTTGTGTGTGTTCTGTGTGTTCTGTGTGTTGTGACTCTAGCTAGCATTTATCCAGGACTTAGTACAGGTCAGAGGTCATTCCAAGTGATTCACATGCTGCATTTTGCTCAGACCTCAAACAGCACATGAGCCAAATAAGAATTACTTGATTTTACAGCTTGAGGAAACTGAGTCATGGGGAGGTCACATAACTCACCCCAAGACCACACAGCTGCTAAGTCCAAGACTTGGATCTAGGCCTTGTGACCCCAGAGCTCACCCTTGCACTCTCCTGTCTCCCCCTCAGAAGAGCATCCCGGTGAGCCACACCAGTGTAGTGAGAGGTGCAGATGAACCCAAACAAAATCCAACCTTTTCAGGGAAAACTTGGGTCCCTGAGTGAGAAAAAGAAGTGGAACTAGTGTGAGTTTTGGGGGTGTGTCTGAAAGGCAGAGCAGGCATGTCTGCTACATTCTCTCTTGTGGAGTGGAGAAGACTGCACAGGACGCGCAGTATGTGGAAGCCCCGGGTAGCTCCTTGGCACATACTCTGGAGTAGCAGAATCAGCCCCAGCTGGCGAAAGAAGCCCCCGAAGTCAAGTGCTGGCGTTGAGTGACTTGGTGTATGGCCTTAAGCATATCACCTTTTCTCTCTTGTCCACAAGTGCCCTACTGGCTTCCAGAGGTTCTGGAAGGGTCCCACTGGAGACACAGGAGAGCTTTGCACAATGTTGAAGGCAGCCCTGACACAAGGGGCTGTGGGAAGGCTCATGGGTGCTTTGGCGCCCTTACCTCACGGCCTTGGTGAGCTTGGCCTGGCCCTCTGCTGGAGAGACAAGCACGGTGGAGGTAGTGGGGGTCTCCTCATCCAGAGGCAGTCCCAATTCCAGACTCGCAGATGGCTGGAGACCAACATGCTGCATCTTTGGCTTCTCCCAGGAAGGGCCACCCTTGCCCTGGGAGGCAGCCCTGGATGACACCCTGGAGCTGGCTCTTCGGGTGGAGCTCGTGGAGGATGTGGAGGCCTGGGGGGCTGCTGCTGGGGCTTCACTTTTCTCGTCCTCATCTTCAATCACCACCAGGTCCTTGGGCATCTCCTTAAACTGGTACACTAGCCTCTGCCCTTCCACTTTGGCCAGGATGCCTCTTTGGTAGTAGTATCTGGGTGACAAGGGATGGGGAGTGGGGAGTCAGCCAGAGACTGAGTGAGGGGCCTGCCCTCTCCATCTACCCACCATGCTACCCTTGGGACAGGGCAAGCATGTGGCAGCCCTGGGGGCAAGGGAAGGGCACTGCCAACTCTTGGGCACTGAAGGACCAGATTTCCCCCTGCAGGCTCAAAGGATGTATAGAAAGGGTTTTGTGGGGTTGGGGATATAGCTCAAGTGATAGAGCACTTGCCTAGCAAGGGCAAGGCCCTGAGTTCAATCTCCAGTAACCCCCCCAAGAAAAGGGGGGGTTTGTGGTTCCAACTTCATCTTGCTTTGAGGCCAAGGATAGGGAGTGAATGAAGGATGGAAGCAGGAGTGAAGGAATGGATGACAGGGGTTTAGCAGGCTCCCGGCCCAAGATACCAACTCTGGGGCAACTCAAGGCCATCTCCCTGGATCTCTGGCTTGCACAAAGTAAAGAAAATCCTTCTTAGAGGTGGGGCGTCTGATGCTCCTCCAGGGCAGAGATGCAAGAGGAAGGAGATTGTTTCTCCCAGAATGGGAGGGGGAGGGTGGGGCAAGCTAATGGGAGTGCTAGGAGCCCCTTTTCCTTAAAGGACCGAGCAGGCCTCCATTAAAGTGGGAGAGACTCCTTGGACATCGAAAGAGCTTGGTGACTCCCCCAGGACAGGGATTCCATGTCTTGGCCCCTCCTACCTTAGTGCCCGCCCCATTGTCTCATAGTTCATGTCAGGCTTATTTTTCTGCTTTCCCCACAGCTTGGACACAGCTTTGGAGTCTACCAGCTTGAAGATGCCTTTCTCTCGCTGGGTCCACTTGATGTACTTGGGACAGGTGTTTCGGTCTTGCAGGAGCGCCAGGAGGAATTCCCACAGGTAGATGGTGCTGCCTGCAGAGTGGCAGGCGGTGAGGGATGGCTCGGGCACCCTAGCAGCAAGTTAAGGGCCAACCCTCCCACCTCTCCGACTTCCAGCATACCTTTGCCATCCTTCGACTTCTTCCGGATGGGGATGCTGGGGTCAGTGACAGGTGAGGTGCTTCGGTTGCCCTTTGTCTTCCGGACTGTGAGGGGAAGGTGGGAGAGAAGGCTGAGGCCGAGGCTGCAGCGAGCTGGCCACGTTGCGTGCAACAAGACAGACCAGGAGGAGGCAGGTCAATCGTTCACCATAGCCACAGATATCTGCACCTTCACGGTCAGGCCCCAAAGGCAGCTCCACAGCAAGGCCGCCGTGTGGGGAAATGTACTGCTGGCAAGCAAGGCACCTTTCTAAGAGCAGAATCTGCCTGGCCTTGTTTTGGAAATGGAGATACAGCCCAAAGGCACCACAGCTGTGCAGGCCACCACGGTGGCCACGGCGCTGATGAGGCAGCATCAGCCAGCCACCCCTGAGTAAATCAATAACACTGGGGCTTGGGGAAGCCCAAAGTCCTCTCTCATATACAGCCTCTGCTTCATAAGCTCTGCTGAAGGGAGATAAGCATGAGGCATGACTCATTTTTAACAGAGGCCCCCAGAGGTCCAGGGACTGGCCAGGGGTCCAGGCCTGGTGTCCAAACCCTCAGCCCGACATTCAGTCTGTGAGGTTACTGGTATTTCTGGCAGTGTTCACGTGTGCTGGGCAGGCAGGAGCAGCAGAGAGAACAGCAAGCTGAGCCAGAGTTACGGAAGGAAGGCAGTTTCTAGTTCATGCCTGGCAGGCCAGAGAGGTCCCCTCCATGTGTCCGTTGAGCCTCAGCCCGCTCAGCCCTTGGGGTCTCCCCAGCACTCCCCACCTTCCCCCACATGCTTCTCCCCTCCTTACTTCTCTTCTTTGATTTCCCAGTCTTCTTAGCACTTTCCTCTCTGGGGACCCTCTCCTCCAGAGACTGCTCTTCCTGGTCACCAGTGTCACCTGCACCATTCTGGGCACTGGGCTCAGAGGTAGGGAACAGGTAGTTGGGCAGAGTCACAGCTGGAGCAGGGTCTGGGTCCGGAAGCATTTCGGAGGTGCTGACTGCAGGAAGAGAGGCATGCAGTGGGCGGACCTGGAGAATGGGGGTGCCCGGGGAGGGCAGGGCTGCTGTTCCCCACAGCCCGACACAGGAGACACCTGAAAATGCCCCAGGGGTCTCACACCAGGAAGGGAGGAAACATCTGCAGCACTGTGGGCATGAGCTGGCCCCGATCACGGCTGCCACCTTTAGAGCCCACAGCTGAGCGTGGGGACGTCTCTCTCAGGCAGCATCAGGGTAAAGGCAGAGTCGTTCCCTCATCTGACAACTCAGAAGGACTTTAGAAAGCATCTAGCGCAACTTGTCTGCTTTCCACATGAGGCAGTTGAGACAGACCCGGAGATGGCAAGTCACGCGGCAAGTCAGGGCCTGGTACTTGTAGGCACTCAGTAAATATTTGTTGAGTCCTGGCTGAATATTAGTGAGAGATGAGGTGAGAAATCTCTTACCTTTCAGTGTTAGGGCTTTTCTTTCCCTCACTATATCACAGCACCTGCTTGGGCAAGTGCAGCTGAGGGGGAACCCTTCTGCAGTGTTAGGACATCCGCCTGAGAGGGGACTGGGGGGGGTCCTGGGGTCTCCTGGAGAACCGGGAGCCAGGGAGATCAGCAGACACATGAGCACTTTGGGGGGGCTGACCTCTAAGATTGGGGAAGGGGTGAAAGCATTCCAAACCTGAGGCATTTGTAAGTAAGTCACAGAGTGGGGAGCCTGAAAAGTCCCCTGGCCACTATTGCTCAGCCTTAAAAAGGAAGCAAATTCTGACACGTGTTACACATGATGGGCTTTGAAAACATTATGCTAAGTGAAATAATTCAGTCACAAAAAGCATGATACTGTATGATGCCTCTTACGTGAAGTACCCAGAATATTCGAGCTCATAGAGACAGCAGTAGAATGGCAGCTGCTGGGGCTAGGGCAGGGGCAAGGCCATTGTTTAATGGGGACAGTTTCTGGGAAGAGTTCTGAGATGGGCGGGGGAGATTGTTGCCCAGCAATGCAAAGGTACTTAACACCGCTGAACTGCACACTTTAAAATGACTAAGGTGGTATATATTATAGGACAGTGTTTTACCACAGTTTAAAATTGGGGCTAAAACACAAAAATCACGCCAGCCATCTTTTCCTTGTCTCTAGTGCCTGGTACCTTCCTGCCTCTCTGTATCAGTCCCAGCTGGAGTCCATTCACCTGTTCATGCACCTGAAAATCTAGTATACAGATATGACTTTTTTTCCAGTACTGGGGATTGAACCCAGGTCCTTTGTACTTAGAACAGGGTCTCACTAAGTCACTCAATTGCCCGGGCTGGGCTCAAACTTGTGATCCGCTTGCCTCAGCCTCCAAGATTGTTTTTTTTGTGTGTATGGTACTGGAGATTAAGCCCATGACCTTCACACTGAACTCTGTCCCCAGCCATTTATTTATTTGTTTGTTTGTTTATTTATGAGACAGGGTCTCTGAAATTCAGGCTAGCCATGAATTCACTATGTAGCCCAGGCTGGCCTCAAACTTGCGGCAATCCTGCCTCAGCCTTCTGGGTGCTGGGATTACAGTGTGCTCCACCACGCCTGGCTCTTATTTTTAATTTTGAGACAGAGTCACACTAAATCACTAAATTCACAAGCTGGGCTCGAATTTGAAATCCTGTCAGTCTCCCAGAGTGCTGGGATTACAGGCCTGCAACACCACACCCAAATGGATGTGACATTTTAAAGGGTAGTTGTTCAGTTGTTTTGAGTTAAAGCACAAGGTTCAAACTTACAGATCTGCTTCTCATCCAGGATGTTGTTGGGAGATTCCACATTGAGTAAGACTTCAGTAGTTGCCATGGTGTGTGAGGCGGCCTCATTGTCATCTGGTTCCACATTTCATGAGGTGAGGAGGGAGAAGAAAAGTTCCCTCAGGGCACAGTCAGCTACAGTCAGGGCCAAACTGAGCCAACAAAATGGTAAAAAGAGACACGGGGACCCTAGGGACATCCTGGGAAGGACCAGCATGCCTCCTGCTCTAGTTCCCCACCCCTCGGCTACTCTCCCCTCCTCCTGTCCTACCTCATCTAGAGAGTGCGAGTGAATTGAGCTGGTTCCCTCCTCTGTGAAGCGGCACTAACCTTTTGTTACAGGCCTTGCCCCTTCTGGGTGCCGTTACTCACAGCCTTTGTGGGCTGCCATTCCCCGAAGACAGAACCCCTTTCTCTACCATACCTCCCCTGCCCAGAAAGGGAACAGACCTGTCAGCAGAAAACTGCCCTCCAGGATCTGGTCCTGCGTCATGCACAAGGTCCCATCTGTTATGATGCCATTGTGAACGTCATCCAGCTCCAGTCCTGAGTACAGATGCAGTAATTCGGGGTAGGGTACCTGCTCCACGATCACAGCTGGGAACACCGAGGGGTCTTCCAGCTACGGAGGAGATAGAGGTCTGGTTCAAGGCTACCCACCTCTTCCTGGAAGGCCTCCCTATCAGATTTGGCCCTTTGCGCAATTCCTACTTCCTAGAGCTCTCAGGAGCTGAGGATGATGTTGCTCTAGGTCCAGCCTCAAGAGGCGATGCTTTGAGTGGTCTCTTGATTAAGAGATGGCTCAGCTCTGCACAACCTACACTCAACCAAGAGCAGGCATTTGTGTGAGTGGCACTGGGGACCAAACCCAGGGCCTTAGCCTGATACACTGGCACACACCCGTAATTCCAGCTACTTGAGAAACTGAGCTGGAGGCTCACAAGTTTGAGGTCAGCCCGAGCAATGTAATGAGACCTTGTCTCAAAATAAAATTTGAAAAAGGGGTTGGGGGTATAGCTCAGTGCTAGAGCACTTGCTAGCATGTGTGAGGCCCTTGGTTCTACCCTGAGCACTGGGAGGAAATACCAGGGCCTCCTGCACAGTAGGGACGCACTGGACCACTGAGCTATCCCCCAGCCTGGGCAGGCATTTTTAATTGGTCAGGGTAATCCACGCCTTGGGGTCGGGGACTCAGTCCATGAGAAGGGATAGGCTCCTTGTGAGGCCAATGGGAAAGGAGTCACTGATGGCAAAGATAAAGGGTTCAATTTATAGTCAGGTGAGGGACTCAGACATTTTAGGGCTCAGTCTGTGGCAATGTAGGTGGGGACGAAGGCAGAATAGAGCCATTCTAGAGGCGCAAAGGGCAGAGCCCGTCATGCCTGGATGGGGAGAGGGTTTGAATCATCGACTCGATTCAGGAGGTACATGGGGTTACTGCTCATGTTTGGGGTAGACCCAGGAAAAGGAAAGTGGGGGTTTGGGAGAAAGATAAGGAGTAATGTCTAGATATGGTGAGGGTTTTTGTTTGTTTGTTTGTTTGTTTGAGACAAGGTCTTGCTGTGTAGTTCAGTCTTGAACTCACTATGTAGCCCAGGCTGGCCTTGAACTCAGGGTGATCCTCCTACCTCAGCCTCCTGAGTGCTGGGATTACAGGCGTGCACCACCACACCTGACCAGATATGGTGAGTTTGAGGTACCTCTGGGAGATTTAAAATGGAGATGCCAATCAGGGAGTCAGAACAAATGTCCGAGAGCTCTAAAGAGAGCAGGTGGCCACTAAATTCCCTGGAGTAGGGAAGATAATCAGGACGAGAATTCAGCCCTTAGAGAGCATCACTGTTCTGAAATGAAGAAAAACTAAATAAACAAGGAGTGTAATTACATCACTTATTGTTATTATTATCATTATTATTATTCTTAGCAGTCCTGGAGATGGAACCCAGGGCCTCATGAATGCTAGGCAAGTGCTGTATCACCGAGCTATACCCCAACCCTATTTCTTTTCATTTCACATTTTTTTATTATGGTATATTGGTTATACAGATCAGTAAGTTTCATTTTGGCAGATTCATACATACACACAACATACTTTGGTCATTTTTGCCCCCATAACCTTGCCTTGCCCTGCCCCCTAGTTTCACTCTATTTGAGGGAGTTTCAATGCATATATTGTAATGATATCTATCTCCCACATACATACATACATACATACATTTATTCATTTATACTGCTAGAGATCAAACCCAGAGCCTCATGCATGTTAGGCAAGCACTAAGAACTCTACCACTGAGCTACACCTCGTCCTGGGGTGTGTGTGTGTGTGTGTGTGTGTGTGTGTGTGTGTGTACATGTGGTACTGGGCACTGAACCCAGGGGTGCTCTTTCACTGAGCTGTATCCCCCATCTTTTTATTTTATTTTATTTTATTAGACAGGGTCTTGCTAAGTTACCCAGGCTGTCGTTCAACTTTTGATCCTTCTGCTGCAGCCTCCTGAATAGCTGGGATTACAGGTATATGCTGCCACGGCTGACATTTTTTTTAAAAAGAAATTCTAGATAAAAGGAAATATCCAGGATGTCAATAGTAGTTATATTTTGGACGTTGGGCTTTGGATGATTTTTTCCCTTTCTTTCTATTTTCCTGTATTTTCCAAATTTTCTTTCATGCAAATGTTAAGTCTTTGTTCAGGAAAAAAGTTTGAGAATGGTCCTTCTTCTCATGTTCCTGAGGAATTTAGAAGAGCATGAATTGAATAAAGGCTTTTGGGTTTGGCCACTGGACAGTTGCTCTGGCTGGAGTGGTTTCAGGGGAGTGTGGGAGTCCCAGGCCGGGTGACAGGGGATCTCAAAAATGATGGACTGAGGGCTGGGGATTTAGCTCAGCGGTTAGAGTGCTTGCCTTGTAAGCATAAGGCCCCGAGTTCGATTCCCGGCACCAAAAAAAAAAAAGAAATGATGGACTGAGGCAGGCATCAGGTGTAATTACTAAGGCCATGCTGTCTAGAGCCGTGCTGTCCATGATGACAGCCACTAGCCACCCATGACTTTAAATTTAAACGGAATGGAAATTTTGGAATGATACAATGTCAGAGCTGGGCATAGTGATGCACACCTATAATCCCAGCACTAGGGAGGCTGAGGCAAGAGGATTGCAAGCTTGAGGACAGACATAGGGGAAAAAATGGAAGATAAAACTTCAGTTCTTCAGTTGCACTAGCCACATTTCAAGTGCTCTGCAGCCACATGTGATAGCCTTACACTAGATAGTGCAAATATAGAACAACATTGCTAGCATTCCAGAAAATTCTATCAGTTTGTGCTGATCTAGAGCCAGACCGCTTGGGTTTGAAACCAAGCTGGGCTACTTACTATCAGTGTGACCTTAGGAAAGTTACTTAGCTTTCTGTTTATCAGTTTCCTCATTTATAAAATTGGGGTACTTATATTATTGACCCATCAAGTTGTTTAAACAGATCAATACACATTATGCACTCAAAACAGGACCTAGCATAGAGTAAGTTCTCATTAAGCATTAGGTATCAAGGGCTTCTAGGAGACTAGCAGTGTTTTACTTCTTAACATGGGTGGCAAGTACATATGTGTTCACTTTATGGTCTATCTCCTATCAATGATTTATGTACTCTTCTGTATTCATGATAAATTTCACAACAAAAATGTTTCCTAAGAAAAATGAAAGGGTTAGACTATAATCCCAACACTCTGAGAGGCTGAGGCAAGAGTATCGCAAGTTCAAGCCCAGTCTAGGCAACGTAGTGAGACCTTGCCTCAAAATAAATAATAAGGGCTGGGGATGTAGCTCATTGTGAAGGCCCGGGGTTCAATCTCCAGTTCTACAAAAATTAATAATTAAAAAAGGAAGGTGGTATTCTGAAGCAGTGGGACAGAAAGGAGGGAAGGCTGTCTTTTAGGGTCAGGAAGACCTGAAGCTGTTCTAAGCTGAAGAGAAAGCTCTGGGAGGGCTGAAAGATACAAGAGAGATGGGAGGTGGCTGACAACGGCTACAGGGTTAGGAGTTACCTGGAAAGGAAGAGGAATGCTTCTTTTTCTCCCATGCCAGTGGGAGGAAACAAGAATACGAGATGTTACGGATAAAAGGGATGAAAGAGGGAAGCTGAGGGCACCGTGGGCTTTGGGCTTCTCCATAGGTTGGGAAGAGAGGCTTCCGACAAGGGTGGAGGATCATGCAGGAGGTAAGGACAGCCTCTATGAAGACAGGAAAAGTTGCTGAGCGGACTGGAAACAAGTGGAAAACAGCAAGTAGCACTAAGAATCCAGGTAAGTTTAGCTTTTTCTTTCCTAGGCTTACCAGAGGGTTTAATAAAGTTGAGCAACCTTGGGTGAGAACACACAAGGACGGAAAGTACAATGCGCTCGACGCCCATTAGAGGGCAGCCTCTAGTAGGCCGCCAGAGATGGGGCAGGCTTCCATCCTTACAGGATCCAGCGCATCAAAGTTAGGCTGGGATGCTGGTTGAGATACTCCTGGCAGATTTCTTGGAGAAGGTAGGTAGATGGCAGCCAGATACGGTAGGGGACAGGGCTAGCCAGGTGACATTGTGGCCAAACTAAGAACAAAACCTGGGGTTCCTGATTCTAACTCTTCCATTCCTCCTACCACACCTGGCTGCTACTTCTTTCTCCATGTTGTAGATGGAGGGGAATAGAGAGGAGTGATGAGTATGCCAGGAACTCCGATGGGGACATCTAAGTGCATGGAAAATGTGACCTGTTAGCCCCAGTGCAGGTATGGAGCAGTGGGTAGCTGAGTGCTAGAATCCTATCGTGTTTTCCAACTTTATCCCACCACCCCATGGCTTTGGGCTTCTCTGCAGATTGGGAGGACAGGCTTCTGCCTGAATCCTCAGGTGGAAGCTGAAAAAACACTTGTGGATGAACCCATCAACTGGACTAGAGCCAGGAGTCTGAAGACACCAGGGCTTGGATTCCACCCTGCAGTTTCAGCTGGCAAGGCCCTCTTGCTATGTGGTCAACACAACACCTCCTCAGCATGACCCTGGGGGTGAAGGAAATGGTCAAAAACCCTTATGATAGGGCTGGGGATTTAGCTCAGTGATTAGAATGCTTGCCTAGCAAGCACAAGGCCCTGAGTTCGATCCCTGGTGCAAAACAAACAAACAAAAAAACAAAAACAACAAACCAAAAAACCCTTATGATGATCAGAGCACACCTTGTTGCTGACTGACCAACAGCTCAGCTGATTATTTAGCAGCCGCTTGGCTGGTCTGGTGAGCAGGCAGCTCCCTGAATGACCATCCGATGACTACTGACTAGCTACACGAGTGAAGAGCTGGTGCACAGGCTGGCTGACCCATGGCTCCAGTGCCCTGAACATAGTAGGTGCTTGATGAATATCTGCTGGCTGGCTAGCCAGCCATCCGGCCCATTGGACTTTATTCTCCAGGACCATACCTGGTGGATGTCATCCATTCCGTTGCTTGCAAACTCAAAGACCAGGTCACTGGGCTGCAGGGTAATAGCCATGCTGTCTGCTCTGAGAGCTGACAGCAGGATTCCTGAGCTCTCTGGAGCTGCAGCACTTTCTTGGTGAAGAGATGCTCAGTATCTGCCCCAGCCACACACAAAGCTGGAGTGGGTGGTGGCCTCCGTCAGGCTCAAGGCCGCATACTGGGCCGGGGCAACCACGGAGCGACCTAGGGAGAAGGAAGAGATCCGGACCATGAGTAAGTCAGCTTCCGTGGGTTCCACCACTAGGACAGCTGGTGAACCTGAGGGACCCTGCCATGCCAGGCAGAACAGTACAGGGTGGGTGGAAAAGGGAGGCCGATGGAGAAGGAAGCAGGTAAAAAAAAGAAGGACAAGAGAGAGTCAGTTGAGTTGTTCCCAGCAGGAAGAAGCTGAGCCTTGGTGCCAGTTATGGTCACCAGCATCTATACCTCTGGCCAGCCCCAAAGACACATAGCTTCCCTCCCTGCCCTCCCCTTCTCCTGGGGAAGGCAGATGGATCTAAGCCTTATTTATTTATTTATTTATTTATTTATGTATTTATTTATTTATTGTGTTACTGGGGATTGAACCCAGGGCCTTCACACTGAGCTATATCCCCAGCTTATTTTATTTTGAGACAGTTGCTCACAAAGTTGCCTAAACTGGGCTCCAACTTGCCATTGTCCTACCTCTGTCTCCCAGAGTGCTGAGATCGCAGGCGGGGTGGGACCATACCAGCTGACTTGGGACTCTTTATTCCCAGTGTATGGCCACAGGAAATGGCAGGACACCCAGGGTGACCTCAGGCTGGGGCAATGGCGTGAAGAATCCCCACATCTCTTTGGCTTGGGAAAGAATTCGTGTCGGGAGGAGCACAAGGGGACACAGGGCGTGCAGGGTGCTCTGAGGCGCTGTGTACCTTGGGAGTGGAGGCCAGCTAGCTCTGAAGGGCAGAGTCTACTGAGGAAGAAAGGTCTCTCTGTGGGGCGTTGTATTGTGTCAGGGCCACAGTGGGGGGGCATCGAGAAAGGTGGGCTGCATGCATGCCTCGCACCCCCTTCCTCCACTGCCCGCCAGAGGGTGGCCTCTGTGCCCTGCGTGGGTTCCTGCTGTTGGCTCAGCTTTGCTTTCGGTTTCAAGACTGAATTGTCACCCTGGGAACTTATGAGAAGAGCCCCGGCTGGGGGAAGGGCTGAGGAATCTTCCCCATCCTCCGGGGCCAGCGAGGCCCCTCTTCCAGGAAATCTCTGTCTGCTGCAGCCCACACACGACTCTTCTCCCGATGCCTCCCGTGCTCACATGGCATCTGGGCCTCCAGCTGCTTCCCTGCCTCCACTCCTCACTGTCAGCGCCCCTGTGGTGGGCTCGGCCAAGCATGCTCATACCCGTGGCCGCCTCCCAAAACCCTTGCTCGCCCAGCTCCAGCCTCCCTTCTGCCAGCCTCCTCCACTCCTGGGTCCCTGAACACTCAGCTTCTGCACTTCTAGGTACCACATTTGCAGCCCCTCGGGTGCACTTGGGGTGCGAAATGTGTGTTAGTGTGTGGATGTCTATGCCAGCAGCCTGATTCGAGGATGAAGAATTGGGTCCACCTACTATAGTCAGAGCGAATCATTTAACTCCACCTCTGTGACACGCCCTGGGCCATGCCAGGGTGGTAAAGCCTGCCCCGGCCCAGAAACAAATGAGGAACTTCAGAGAGGGGCAAAGGGGAGGAAAGGGAGGGGACCATGGGTGACCTCCATGATGACCGCTCTCCCCCACAGGAGACACCCAAGCCTCTCCCACTTCCTTTCCGTTAGCCCACAGGGCTGGCTCCACCCTCTCTCCACCCCCAGCCTCACCCCCACACCTTTCTTGCCACCCCAACAAAAGGCCTGGAGAAGTCACTCAGCTCAGGTCTGCTCCACCTGTCAGGTCTGAGTCGCCCTTCTGACGGAATGTGAGCCAGATCTACACTCAGTAGAACCACAGGCAGTCCCTTCAGACTGACTTGTCCTGGTGTGCTTTTCCCACCTGACCCTGCCTGGGACCTGGTCTCCTTGGCTTGGGCTCCTAAGACAGAGCCATTTATGCTTGGAAGGTCTGTCTCTCTTAGCCTAAGCACCCCGGGGGCCCCCAGGCCCAAATTCTGCAGCCCCTTGTCCTCCCACAGGCTCCTCCCACACATCCTTCTGTCTGTCCCCAGAATCCTGCTCATCAAATGAGAGGTGATCACTTTCACCTAATCCCACTTTGTCTAAACACGAAACTCCTGCGTCTGCCCCACCCCCAAGGCCATTCCACTGTGGCCCCTTCCTTCCAGGTTTGCTGTCTCTTTGGCTTCTCTTCACAGCCAGTGTTTCCGTTTTTTGCAAGTTCATTGTTGGTGTCCTCTGCTCCAGGAACTTCGACGGACCTTCCTTACCTGCTCCATTAGACAGTGGCTTCCTTGGGGGCAGGGACCACTGTATCTGTTGGTCATTGATAAAACCTCAGCCCCCTGCACCATGCCTGCCAAGTGGCAGACACTCAGTTCGTGTTTGCAGAATAAATGCAAGAAAGAGGGAATGAAAGAAAGAACAAATAAATGGTACTGATCAGTCAGCATCTGTGAGTGCAGCGTTTTCTGAGAAGTATGTGACCATGTGTACACTGAGGACAGGTGGGTGTCATATACGCTGTCACATGAGAATGGGAGAAATATGCAAGCTCTGAGGTTACATTGGTGTATTTTTGTGTTGTTAGTTACCCAGCTATGTGATCTGTGCTCCCTGTGGGTGTGGAGGGTGTGTGCGTGTGTCCCAAGTTTGGAGATACGTGCGTGAGAGCCTCTGTGTGTCAAAGGGCTGCCTGGTCTGGCCGGCAAAGCCACAGGCTCAGTCATCGGTTCCTCCTCCCAGGTGGTGGTGGTGGCAGTGGTGGCCTGAGCTGCCTCTGTGAGAATGACAAGTCCCCGGAATGCTGGCCCTGGCTCAGAGCGCTGTGGGGAAGTGGGGGCGGGCTGGGGTGGCCAGGGTTCTGCTGGGTCCTTCTGTCACTATGTGTGTCCCAGAAATAGAAGGCCTGCACCAGAATAGGTATGGGGCCTGTGGGTCTTTGGGGTGAACCCACAAGGCACACTCAGGAGGGTGCTGCCCTGGGTTGGCGGAACCCTTGACTGCAGTGCAGAGGGGAGAGGGCTGACGTGAGAGACGATTTCTGGGGCTGCGTGTTTAAGCGCCTAAACTGAGGACTCACTGGTGTAGGTTCTGCTGGCCCAAGGTTGTAAGGTCTTGGGAGGCTGAGCCTGGCTGTCTCGTTCTGCCCCAGGCCTGAAGCTAAAGTGAAGGGGCATATGGGCTCTCTTGGCCAAGGCCGAGAACTGCTCCTCCCACCGTGGAACCTTCCAGTCCAGAACACTTCCCCCTTCCGCTTTAGATGTTTGAGGATTTGAAAGTGAGAGGTGGAGAGGCTCATTTGCATGTTCGCTCACTCTCCCCTGGTCCCTCAAAATAACCTCCCTCTCCCAGGAACCTGAAACCAAAGAAGCCACCACCACAGAGGCCCACCCTGCTGAAGGCCAGAGAGACCCACACCAGGGCTCCCCTCTCCAGGATCCTCTGAAACCCTTTGGCTGGGACACAGCTTGGGTGGCCTAGAACCCTGGAGTCACTGGCCAGTGGGGTTCAGGGGTCACACACAGACACTCGAATCAGGGAATAGAGTTATTTGGGAACACTTAGTAACTGGTGGCGAGTTCCTCCCTTGCCCTGCCCCACCATTGCACAGCTCTCAGCCGGCTCCAAAGTCCACTCCCCATGTCTGTACTACCAGGGCAGACAGGGATGGCTTTGTGAGAATAAATGAGCCCTGGAAGCCACCATGCATGAATGTGTGCTGCAGGAGGGAACAGCAGGCCAAGGCATCTGCGTCCCCAGCCCGCAAATACACACCTCTGGCTCTCTGCGGTTCTGACTGCATTGCAAAACCAAAGCAAAAAGAAGTGGTTTGGGCTGCTTCTGCATCACTACAACCTGGCTGCCTTCAGAGGTACAGACCCTTCCGAGGGCTGCCACTGGAACACATCACGCAGTAGCCAGCACCCACCCATCGGGACCTCCACGAGAGGAAACGGCCCCAATGTGAAAGCCACGTCCACAGTCTCTGTGGAGTGTGTTTAAATCTACACCCACTCAGCTGAGCCAATGGCTCTCACAGAATTGCTGGTAACACCCGTGGCATTTTCACACGTGCCAGGAAACATGGGGGCCAGATGGTCATTTGGGCCACACAGCAAAACTCTCCTCCAGTTCCTTGTCCCTCAGAGCCAACTCTCCTGAAATACCTCATTCTCCATGAAACCTTTCTGGAATTCTCTGGAAAGGAAGTGACAGTTTCCTTCATGCCATTTCCCATTCCCTCAGCACCCCCTCCCACACAGCCACAAACAAAATGGAAACTACGCCAGGAACAGCTGTACCCTCTACTTAAAAACAGCCCCGCCCCCCGCTAATAGTCATCAAGCAGTGAACGTGCCTGCCGTACCACGCGACTGGTGGCGTGTATTTAACAGCCAGAGGACCAGTGTCAGGGCTCCAGGCCATCTTCCTGGACGGAGCAGAATGAAGCCATCCGCGGGTCTCACACCCACAGTCTTGGCCCAGTTAGGAGCCAAGCTAATCCTCCATGTTGAGCAAGTGCCCAGGGAAGGGGCCCGGCCACAGCTATTTTGTCAGCTCCTTCTCCATCCCTTTCTTTCCACTGCCCCCTCCATTTGAGATGAAATCAGGAAGAGGGAGGAGGAAAAGAAACGTTTTGCAAGCTCTGTTGGTTGGGGTTTCTCTCTGTGTATTTACAAGAAACCCAGTTCCCTTCTTTGCCCTGTCACTGCCTGATTCTAGTTAAGGCTTGTCACAACTCCAATGGCCAGGTGGGCCCAGAGCTTGTCCTCAACTGCTCCCTTCACCCATCCTCTTCTCCTCTCTCAGTCCTACCTTCCCAAGCCCCGGTCTGTCCCAAGGCAGAGGGTATCAGGGCTGCAGGAGACGGCAGGCTGGGGCAGAGCCACTCTCTTTCTCCAGGAGGCCTGTGGCCCACCCGGAGTGTAACGGGCCCAGGCGTGGAGGGCAGGAGGGAGGTGCGTGCTGGCTGCATGCCCACAGGCAGGGTGACCCTGGAAAAGTGGCCATCTTTCTGGGCTGTGGCTTCCGTCATCCTTCAAGTGGGTGACAGCTGAGGGTAATCCAGGCTCAGTGGGTGAACAAAGAAGATGGGGGGGAAAGAACTTCAAAGATTAAAAAGCACTTGGAGCTAGGGATGTGACTCCTGGTGGGGCGCTTGCCTAACGTTCTCAATGCTTGGCATTCCATTCCTGGCACACATCTGGAGGGTGAGCTTCAGGTGACCTTCAGAAAGCAAGGCGGCCTGGGCCCCAGTACCCCCGCGACATCATTCCCATTGGTTCTGGAGCCTAGACAGAGTGAGGCGGAGGTTCCGGTTGTTGGCTGAGAAGGTGCTGACACCCAGCCTGGTTAGGGAGCCTGCAGAGTGGAGCACTCTGTCCCCTGCCCTCTCCCCCACCCCCATGTCACCTTGCCCAGCCCTTCAGGTTGTGGTTATGTAGCAAGAAGAGCACTACAGAAGCCCCTACAGGGGAGGAAGTGGGGAGGGTTACTGACAAAGGGAACCTGTTTCCTCAGAAAGCGAAAGGAGCACCCCCTGGAGGTGTCTGCAGCCACCACATCTCTAGTGCTTCAGGGACTACAGACGCTGGGAGGTGCCCAGCCAGTGACAGAGAACACACTGGGGTAAAATGCGCAAAGCTAAGCCTGGAGCAGCCGCTGAGCCCCAGCATTGTGGCCTACCAGCTGCAACCCAGGAGCCGCCACTGGACGTCCCTGCAGACCCTAAGAGAGTGGGCTTTCCAGCTAGGAGACCTCAGTCTGCCTTGGGGACCTAGGCAAGTCACCTTCCTGCTCTGCCAAATGGGGGATATCCTACCTAGCTCCAGGGCCTGTTGCAAAGGGCATCAATTCATGTAGGCAAAAGTTCCCTGTTGTATCCCAAAAGTGTTTTTCCAATTCCTGGTCTGAGATGTGGTTTGGGACCTCGGTTGCTCTGCTCATTAAGTATTCAGAGCATCTTTCCCTAGATGGAGAGGACCAGAAGTGGAGACGATGGGATCAAATGAAGGGTGAGGGGACATGACCAACAGCTATAAAATGAATGGTTAAACCAGTCACTGTAGTTCGCACCAACATACTGTGAGACCCTGTCTCAAAAAAATGAAATAATAAATAAAATAGTTGGGTGTCGTGGCACAGGCCTGTAATCCCAGCCTTGGAGGCTGAGGCAGGAGGATCACAAGTTTGAGTCCAGCCTGGGCAACTTAACAAGACCCTGTCTCAAAATCAAAAATACAAAAGGGCAAGGAATATAGCTCAGTGCAAAGGCTCTTGTTTCAATCCCCAGAACATACATACATACATACATACACACATACATAAAATTTATAGTAGAGAGAGGAAAGCAGTATGACCAGGAGGAGGATTGGTCAGGGAGGTGGGTAAGTGGCTAGGCTCTAGATCTATCAGACAGTAGAATTTGAATTTAATATGGAGACCAACTGGCAGTGGTGATTCTTGAGCAAGGGAGGGGCATATAAAAGCACTTCTTTCTTCTCCTCCTTCTTTTTTTTGGGGGGGGCAATGCTAGGGATCAAACCTAGGGCCTTCACACTGAACTACATTCCCATCCCCAGCCCCTTTTTATTTTTATTATTATTTTTTAAATTTTGAGACACTCTTGCTGAGGTGCTAAGTTGCCCAGGCTAGGCTTGAACATGCCATTCTCCTGCCTCAGCCTCCTAGAATGCTGAGATTACAGGCATGTGCCACCACGCCAGGCAACACAAGCAATTCTTTAGGAAGAGTGGTTTGGTCTGGGTACAAGAGCAAGTCCATGAGAGGAGGTGATGTAAGGAGACAAGGTGGGGCAGCCGAAACCCAGCAGGCAAATCACAGAGCCACCCCAAAGGAAAAAGGAATGGACTATGGCGTAATCCAGGAGCTGCAGAGACCCCAAGATCTGTAGCCGTTCTCATGGGAACATGTTCACAGACATGGCGTGATTAGGGCGAGAAACATGGCCAGACACAGAGTTTGGTTTAGATACCTTTTAAAAACCCTGGCTTAATGAGCGGGGGGAGCAAGAGGACCCAAACAGGCATTTTGCCAAACCTCCATCTTTTCTGAGTCTGGGGCTGCCGGGCAGGAAGGGTCCAGACAAGTGCTCAGTGGCCATGCGAGCTGGCCTGGCCCGGTGCAGTGGGCGCGGTATAACATGGCGGCGGAACTGCATGTGCTGACTGGACGGTGGCTTGCAGCGGCACACCGCACCAGCCCCTAGGAAGGTCTGCTTGCTTCCATTGCTGGGGGAGGGAGGGCAGGAACAGAAACACTGACCAGAAACTAATTAAATCCATTAGTGAAGTTTTTAGAAGCTGGGGTCATCTGTGACTCGGCACCAACAGGATATTAAGTCAGATAACTTTTTACTGAAGGGACAGTGTTCTCTGTCAAGGCCCCTGGCAGAGTGTGTCCTAGAAACTAGCAGAGGCGCCTTGCTCCCAAGGGGAGCCTTCTGGCCCCCACCCCAGGTGGGAGGGGCATGGTGGGTTCCTTCTTGGCCCTGGGTGTCCCTTGCAAATGTCCCCTTCCCCTCCTGGCCACTTCCCAGGCCAGCCAAAGCAAAGGGCAGTGCTCTAGGCACAAGGCCGGTGCTCCGGAGTCCCCAGGAGGAAGGGAGGGTGCCAGAAAGGATGAGGTGGGAAGCAGCCTATCAGTGCCTGGCAGACCTGGATGGCAGCTTCTGCTCCGGAAGTCACTGTGAGTGCTCGCCTGCTTGCCTGCAGGCCCGGGTTCCTCCTCTTCTCCCTCACACTGCTGAGGCCTCTCACCGAGTCAGAGTCCCAGGATGTTAAAGCTAAAAGCGCCCTCGAAAGATCACTGCATCCATCCCTCTTATTATCCAACTTCAGACACCGAGTCCCTAAGGGAGGGGAAATGACTTGTTCAAGGTCACACAGCTAGTCACTGTGACTCCCAGGTGACCCTTCTTCCTCCCCTCCTCATTGTCTCTAGGTGTCCTCGACAAAGCCAACCCTTTCCTCTGGCAAGAACAGCAGCAGCCAAAGATGCAGGGCTGGCAAGTAACAATGAGGCTACACATGTGCAGAACACATTTGACTTCCACAGTGACTTCCCCGCCTCCGCACCTTTGTCCACACTGTCCCCTAGGCCTGGTATGCCCCTCCCCAACTTCTGCAGGTCCAGTTCCTACATGTCCTTCAAGATTTGAAGTGAATGTCACCTTCTTTTCAAAGTCTTACTAGCTTCCTCCCCACCTGGCATACTCTTTCTTTCTCCTTCTGGTGACACTTTAGCTTGACTCTTTTTTTTTTTTTCTGGTACTTGGAATTGAACCCAGGGCCTTGGCATTAAGCTACATTCCCCAACCCTTTACTTCTTATTTTTGGGACAGGTCTCACTAAGTCATTAAACTGTGCAAGCTGGGCTCAAACTTGTGACCTTCCTATCTCGGCCTCCGAGAGTGTTGGGATTGCAAGTGCACCACCACACTTGGCCTTAGCTTAATTTCTTTAGGCTCAAGTAGGGGTTAACAAACTGTGGCTCACATGCCAAATCTGACCCATTGTCTGTTTTTATGTAGCCTATGGGCTGACAATAGTTTTTTTTTTGTTTGTTTGTTTTAATTTTTAAATGATTGGGGAAAATCAAACAAAAGTAATATTTCATGAAGCAAGAAAATGGTATGAAATTAAAATGTCAGTGCCCATCAATAAAGTTTTATTGGAACACAGCTACACTATTTTTTTTTTCTTTTTTTTTTGGTGCTGGGATCAAACTCAGGGGCTTGTGCTTGCAAGGCAAGCACTCTAACCACTGAGCTAAATCCCCAGTCCCCAAACATTTGTTTATATTTTGTCTATGGCTGCTTTTACTTTATAAGTAGTTGTGACAGAGTTTGTATGGTCCACAAAGCCTAAAATATTTACTCTCTGGTCATTTAAAAAAAACTTTGCCAAAGCAAAATAAAACAAACAAACAAACAAACAAAAACTTTGCTAGCCAGGTGCAGTGGCACACGTTTGTAATCCCAGCATTCTGGGAGGCTGAAGCAAGAGGATCATGAGTTCAAGACCAGCCTGGAAAATTTAGTGAGACCCTGTCTCAAAAAAAGGGAGTGGAGATGGGGGTGTAGTTCATAGCAAAGGCCATGTGTTCAACCCCCCAGAAGAAAAAAAACAAAAACAAAAAACCCAAGCACCACAATGAAAACCACTTTGCTGATTCCTGGGCTAAAGGCCTCACTCCCATTTGAAGCAACATCCCACCCCACCCCACCCCACCCCTTTCTTCTTCGCAGAGCCAGGGATGGAACCCAGGGCCTCATGCCTGCTGTGGGAGAACTCCCGGCCCTCTTCAGGCTCCTTTCTGAGAAGAATGTCACAGGCCCCTGGGGATGGAGGTGCTTGGGGGAGGTGTGGGGCAGAAAACACATACTCAGCAGATTTTCCTTCCAAAGAGAGCCCTAGTCCAGAGTTAGGAGCTCTGAGTTCTGGCTGTGGCTCTAGCTCTGCTGATGTGACCTCCGCAAGTCACTTCTGCTTTGTGTGCCTTGGTTTCCTTGTCTGCACAATGAGGGCATTGGGCCGGATGGTCTCCGGCCTTTCTAGCCTATGATTTAGAGTCAGCGATCCTCAGCCTTCATGTTTCTAACTCGCCCAGTTCTGAGCAGGTACAGTCTTGATCATTTACTCTCTGAACAAGCGCTTACAGAAGGTTTCCCTGCCCGGCTGTGGTTTTCCGCTGCTGCTGCCGCTGCTGCCATGGTGGGGGCCCCTTCGCTCAACATTCACCTGCCCCGCCCCACCCTTCCCTTCCTCCTGCTGACCTGTCTGCCCTGCTCCCTGCGAAAGGAAGATGGCCTCCTCTGAAAAAGCCCTACCCAGTCCAGTCTGGTGGCCTGAAAGCATCCACTCTGGGGGACAGAGCAGCAGGGGGAAGACTCACTCTCCCCAAGCTCCCAGGGCGCACAGCAGACAGGCAGGAGCAGGAGAGGAGGCTGGCTCTCCCCGCAGCACCCCTGCCTGCCAGAGGAAGTAGCTCTTCTCTGCCACTTCCTGTCCCAGGGGTTTCAGTAGTTTCCCCTTCAGGGCCTGCTGGCCCTCCAGCCCCGCCCCTGGCCCACAGGTCAGAGAGTGTGAAGAGGGGAGGATCCCTCACAGGAAGGCTGAGGAGACAGCTGTCTACACAAGGGAACGCCCCAGCAGCCAGCTAGGGAGGGAGGGGTCAACCAGGGAGATGCTTTACCTGGG